>LPNX011112932.1:0-16323 GCA_001517045.1 Pseudotsuga menziesii
AAAACAGTTATAGCCGTGGATACAGCGACGGCACTTTTTTAAAAAATTTCACAGCCGTGGATACAGCGACGGAAAGCCGTGGATACAGCGACGGCTAGGCTGTGGATACAGCGACGGAAATCCGTGGATACAGCGACGGCCAGCCGTGGATATAGCGACGCAAATTAGGGGTCGTCGCTATTGCGACGGAAAAGTTGCCACGGCAAAAAAAACACTTAGACGTGGCAATATCCACGCTTATCCGTGGATATTGCCACGTTTTTGCCGTGGCAAAATTGATCACTTGTACTAGTGTTGGGATCCTAAAGAATTTTTTTCTTTCTTTATCCTTCAGGCACCTGTACATGGAGTTCAATTCTTACGCGGACAACCTATCAAAGCTTGTGATAGGAGACTGCCCTAGTATTCTTCACTTATGTAAGTACTCAAAAGGAATCATGATTGTTGAAGGTCTCTTTACTTGCTTCTAGTTTCTCCATTATGGTTTTTCCTTGGACTATTTTAGGTTGTATCTGTATGACAACTCTTAGGAGCCCTTCTATTTTTTGTCTCATAGTTATTTTGTCTTCTCTGCATTTTTGCTTTCTACAGGTTGATGGGTAGAGTCCTTCTCATTTATTTTTGGATACTGTAATGTTTTTCCCAGGGCTTCAATATTGTCTTCTAGCCTTCTTTGAAGGGGATTTTACATGAACAACTATAATGTAATTTTGATTCTTATGAATAAAAAATTACATATTTTTTTACAATGAAAAAAAACAATTAACATAGAGAGATTCCACCATGTTTCTTTTTATATAAAGCTATATTTTAACAAAATATATAATCTAAATTTCAATAAATTATAAAATCTAAATTTCAATAAATCTAAATATATATAATTTCCTTTAGTGTTGTGTATCTTTACCTTTTATCTGAAGGGGATTTCTACATAAATATTGGAGTAACTATTTGATTTGTGTGTGAGTGGATGTACTCAACATGTTCAATCCTATTGACTCTTTTTTGGTCAATAATAATAGAATTAGGAGGTGTTGTTATTTAATCCCTTATTGAAAATTTGAAAACCTAATGCCTAAGTGAATCTAACCAATTTACATTCAAGTATTATATATTATTGATCCTTCATTCATCATTAAAAACATACTTTAGTTTTGATTTCAATGTTGTGGTGTTACTGAAGCTCATAAACTTATTAGCTTGCTTATGGACCTCATTTGTCATTGGATATAAGAATGTATCATCAATGTTGATTCTTTGTTGGTTAAACTGGTCATACTATATATCCTATGGTGCTTTATATATAAAATTATCACTGAACGATTACTTATAGTAAGCGTATTGAAGACACAAAAATATCATTCCATTGGCTATCATCACCATCATTAAGTTTACACGACACAATGGTGTGTATTTATGAAATATCAACATCAATAGATTTAATAGGGATAATAATAATCATTGTTATAAAACATATTACATGCACTAGGCAGTTATATAAATGAAAAGAAATGGTGCATAATATCTAAATGGTATGCATCGATGAATTTCATGTATATTATAGAAATGATGTTTATAAATTTTAGTTGTATACACCAAATCTCTTGCATTTATAAACACACCTGGGTGTTAATGCACAAGATGGAACACTCACACAACAACACCTTCATAATGCTCACATAACAAGACCTCAACCTCCCACACAACTAGGAAGGAAGAAGCAAGAATGATCACCCTAAGTTTTTAAGTAGCTCGAAAGAGACTAAGTTCACGTGAATAGTGAATATTTCATTGCATCTCTAAGCCTCAATAATCCTCCTTTTAAATTGAAACAAAATACCAAAAGAAGTATTTTAATGGCTGAGATTTGAGAAAGTTCAAGGTGTGACTAATTAAGGGCTCGAGGCTCTAAAATTTGTTTTTTTTGTACCAATCCACGATTCAGTGAATCGATAGTCACGGGTAGGAATTTAAGTTATTTAATGAAAACAATTAATGTGTATACCTCTATGTCGAAACTGTTTTCCATGCTGATGTAGGCTACTACCATAGGAAGAAGACCTAAAATTATGGACTTCACCTTCAAAGAATGCTTTGTAATCAAATTGGCAAGGAGTGATAAGAATATCACAACAATCCATTGTGTCAAAATCTCAATTGATAGTGTTAATTAAAGACATATGTGGTAAATTTAATATAAGACTTACTTATAGTTGCCTCTTACTCTTTGTGTCTTGACACGTTTAATATTGTATGGTTGTCTCAGCACCTTGACCCAATTCATGTTATAAGGTGAGGATGTGCATGCATAATAATCCTTAGTTATAACTATATGATGAGGATTTCTAGGGAAGAGGATGTAAATACAAGTATTTTTTATATGTATTTTGGTGGTGTTGAGGACAAATTTCATGAGAAACCACACATGTTTGGAAGGACGGAGGGAGATTACATCACGATCATGCCACCCATCAAAATGAAGACTATTCTTGAGCCAAAAATATATATTTTTTAATTTTATTAATAACCATTGTTTCTCCATATCCTGTGCCCAATGACACCTCTCTATAGCAATGCAAAAATCGACCTCTACATAGTTTGTGATCCTAGCTACATGCCATTATTTGTATTTGCATGACATCAAGTGTTATTTATAGTTGTCATGAGTCCATGATATTATTGCAAGAACTACAGTCTTGTAGAGGAGGACTCATCAAACTGGCCTTTTGAATTTCATTTTGATGAAAAAAGAGTGGACATTGATAGTGAGGTTCACATAGGTAGTAGGCACAGAGTTCTGAGCTCGTTTCAGGACTAGTAGTAAACTAGTAGTTGTTCTTTTTTGTTATAGTCGTAGTTGTTGACACATTATCACACCTTAGATTGCTTGGAGACTGGAACGTCAAAGTCACATCTCGATGACTAGTAAAATATAAAATGTAAAATATAAAATAAATAAAATAAAATAAAAACAAAACAAAAATATATAAATAATAAAATATAAAATAATAAAACAAAACAAAAATATATAAAAAATGAAATATAAAATAAATAAAAAATAAAATAAAAAAACAAAAAATAAAACAAAATTATATGATAAAAAAATAAAAATAAAAACAAAATATAAAATAAATGAAAATGAAATGAAAATAAAATAATACAATGAAACAAAAAAACCGAAACAAAGAATAAATAAAAATAAAATATCCCCATTAAATAAAATATCCTAGCGAAATAAAGAACCCAACCAATCATTTCAACAGAGAGCAGACACAATATACAACCACACAAAAAAACCGAAACAAAGAATAAATAAAAATAAAATATCCCCATGAAATAAAATACCCTGGCGAAATAAAGAACCCAACCAATCATTTCCGCATCCATCTCCAAGTCACACAAAGGAGTTTTGCAGGAGGTCTTGCAAAGGAGGTCGCCACAGGTGGTGTTGGTATTGGAGGTCACGCAGAGGAGGGTTTGCTTATACTAGGGTTTGCAGAGGTAGAAGACGATTTTAAGAGGCAGAGGAAGGTTTGCAGTGGTGAGGGTTTGCAAAGGCAGAGGAAGGTTTGCGGAGGTCACGCACAGGCTGACAGAAGCTCCCAAATTTGTGAGTACCATAGAATGATTGAGCATGCTCCAGTTTTGCTCAAAAAATTCTGATTTGGAATTATAAAAAACTAGTTCTCTATGCAGAATAAATCTTTATTTAGCATGGATTTATACTGGTATGGAAAATTTGAAAAGAATGTTTTCATATTATAGTTTAAAAGACTGTGTTCAGTTGATGGGAGTGTTGAAAGGTACCATGATGGGGTTGTTGGATTCTTCTACAAAGAGGGAGCTGACATTGATGAGATTCTTAATGGACAATAATCTAGGCACTAAGTTGTGAGCGTCCTGTTGAACAAAGAAGAGGCCCACTGAAATTTCATTTGTTGCTATCTCTTTCAAGCTCTTCAGGAACCAGGTTATCCCTATTTATAATGCCCTTTGAACTGAAGGAAATGGGTATCTTCACATGTTTCTTGTTTTATGATTAGTTATCAGCAAAAGACATGCCAATCTACTGTGAATAAACCTGATGAATATCTTGCATACCCAACAAAACCACGAATGACCCAGATCACATGCTGAAAAGACCGAACCTGTTGACTTCTCGGGCTGCTGTCGACAAATTTCAAGGTTGTTGCTGTAGATGCATTTCCAGAACCATGAGCATGGAATCCACCATCAATTCTGGGACTAAAGGAATGATGTTGTCAGTTGTGATATACCATACGATCCATTGAAACATGCAAGAGAACCCTTTGTGAACCATGGAGAAGGACAATAAACAACTACAAATGGACATCCAACCGAGATGACTCGTAAAGATGGAAAATAGCACTCAAAATCTGCAAAAAATACCATTGTTGAGATGATAGACTTAAGCAAATAATTTATGATAGACTTGAGCAAATACAATTGTTGGGTTAAAAAGCTCTTCTTGAGATGTATATATGGAACTGGCAATTTCTTTTAAAGTCCTTATCATCATATTATGAATCAATTGTTTTCATCTATCATCTACTTTTGTTTGATGTTATTTTGTCAGTTTTGTGTTCCGAGTCCTGCCCAATCTGAGAGAAACTAACGATCGCTGTGATCGTTATTCATTTAACATCAAGTTTTTACTGAAGGCTAATAGTGTGAAATGCCTTTTAGCTATATTCATGTGTAGTCTTTAGCATTCAAATGTTTTAATCTAGTTCTTATTTCAAGATTTAGATGTCTATTTCTTGGCAGACGCATAATAGTCATATGGACCAAAACAATCTATATTCCGTATAGAACTTATAGTTGCCATTTCAGAATAGGACAACCCTCCAAACCATTGTTTACCACTTCATCTTTAGTGCTATTTGTTGTTCCAATTAATCTTGTTGTGCACTGTCTAAGAATCTAAACTAATTTTTTAAATACAACTATGTATAACATATGGTTTTGGTGCCTATTCTATTTCAGATTATGTTTAGCAGTGTGCTCTAGAAAAAAATACCTTCTGAAGCTAGCATAAATGTAATGTGTGTTTCTCCAGGAGTGGGTATGAAAAATGTAGTAAGTATCTGATTACTTAACCTCAAATTCTTTGTATTTTGTTGTTTAAATATTTTCATAGTTATTTACATCTTTCCTAACTGCACTGGATTCTGCTCAGGCAGGAAACTTACCTCCAATTATTTAGACTGGTTATCACCTGATTCCATATTTCCTTTTTAGTGCTCAAGAAGGTTAGTCATTTTTATGATGAAACATTTATGAGTCTGAAAATTCTTCATAAAGTAGTTCCAATTAAAAAAAACATGAATTACTCGCAGCCAAAAACTAACCTTCACTTGTAGGAAGTATGTGAATTATATAACATGTTTATATTATGGAACATTCATGGATGCCCTAGAGCCAATGGAAATGGCTAGTTTGTAATTTCTGTAATTGATTAGAATCAATAGTTATCTCTCTCAAGTTCTTTCAAATATTAGTTTCTGCCGAATGTGTTAAAGGATGCGGGTGTCTGGTTTTTTTGTAGGTGCTAGAAGTACATTATTTGCTGCAATGGATCCTGACGTTTTAGAGTATTGCATAGTTTTAAGGGTTGATGATTGGCCACTTTGTCCATATTTTTCTAGTGACCGTCGTCCGAAAAATGCTTCAGTAGAAGCACACAATGTAGATACTACTATGAATGTTTGGGATAAGACATTGGAACTCACTGGCCTTCCTTCAAACACTGTCGAAAGGTTGATTGAAGGTGAAACGATTCCATGTAAATATAGTCATCATAATACGACAGAAGTGGACTAATGACTGGCAAGAGATTCAGATGTGTTCAACCTTCAGTTCTTTTTGTATTCCGAGTATAAAACCTTCTACAACAGATTTTCTCATGCCTCAAATCGGTCACCAGCTTGTTCCTTTTAGTTTTTCTTACGGTGATTCGTATTCTCACAGCTGTGCTTTTGTTTTGACATTTCCAAATTATGGGGGCGTTCTATCATATATTCCCCGAGGCAAGTCCTTGGGAGCATTTCTCATATGGTAACCTTGGAAGAACCGAGTTGAACTTGTCTTGATTGTAAGAAAGGAAAGATGACAGTTGTGTGGCCATGGATATGTATTTCTAGGGCTGAATTAAGCTGCAAGCAAAACTAACATAGTAATGATCTTGGTTATTAGGATATCTAAATTGGAAAGTATTGCACTCAATTTAAATAGTTTAAAATCCGCTTATAGGCAACCTTGGTTGAGAATGTAAATCTCATTTACAATGTGATATTAGATTTCATGTTTAATTTATTTTCAAATATGTATCTAAAGCTTAACCATTCCAATCCACAACCATGATTTGTTTCTTTCATTATAGTTCTTCACATTAAAATATATATATTTGAAGCCTAGATTAGAAACACCCATGATACCCAAACTTTCAAATTGCATTATTTAATGCCATGGCATTCATGTTTATAAAATTCTTGATTTTTCATTTCAGTTCCCACTAGACAATTGAAAATAGTCTATTTTCTCGAATCCTAACCTTCCCACAGTTGGGTGTTTGTCCTTATGGTGGCAAGGGTTGGTTTAAATAAAAAAAATGTTTCATTTGTTGGTAAATGCATTGATGTTCCATGTCAAAATCTATGCAATTGCCGTTAACAAGATTAGAAACAGTTTGAAACCCTAAGCTTTCAAATTGCACTTTCTTGAAGCAAAGTACATAATGCATGCTATCTTTGTTCCAAGCTTTTGATCAATTATTTGCTGAGCATTCCAGAGTAAATATTTTGTGCTTTTGGGATCTTACTACTGTTGCATTGGTGTACAATTGGGGTTGGCTTATGGTTCTGAACTATATCTATATTAAGGTTGATAAAAAGTTCATTTACATACACTAATTCTAGCGCTACAGATGTATGTATAAGACTAAGACTCTTTCCATTGGTTCAAGTTGATCATTGTGCAACAATCTAGAATCAAGTTGATTGTATTGGAGGAATTCAACATCAATTTCGGGTTTGTTTATCCATAAGTAAATCTGTAGGTAGGGATTGAATCAAGAAAGTATGACATTTTACTTTCATTTACTTATATTTATAATTTTCTTTGCTATATTTACTACAATTTAAAAAAAAATACTATTTCAAATCCCTTGAATGTTAAAAAATTCTCCCAAGCCACAATTTATTCATGACCTTTGTCATTTTATGTCTTAAAAGTATGTAACAGGAGCATTGCTATTAAAAGTAGTGCTATTGAAACCAGTCATCACAAAAAAATTATTTGATTCTAGTCATGTGGATTGTCATTTAGAATTTCTTAGAAAAGTAATCTAGATGACTTAAACTGTTTGGAAGAGCCCTTATTTTGATTCTACAGCATAACCTTTCTTTTTGGTTTCAAGTTTTAATTTTACGTACATACTACGAATTAAATAATTTTAATCAAATCTTTTTCCTTGGCCACATTTTAGCAGACACTGATCTCGCATGTGTTTGTAGGTTACCCTTACAATCTATATTTTGATTATGGTTCACTGGCACAGCTCCAACATTTTTCTATTAATAATGTTGGTGACCCTTTTATTGAGAGCAACTATGGGGTACACTCTAGGCAGTTTGAGGTTGGAGTCTTGGATTGGTTTTCCCGTCTTTGGGAACTGGAGAAACATGAGTATTGGGGATACATCACAAATTGTGGTACAGAAGGAAATCTGCATGGTGTTTTAGTCGGGTTTGTACCTGCCTTAAAGCAACCCTTGTAAAATTTCTTAGCATTTTTAATCTTTGCTCTATTTTCCTGACTTGTTATGTGCTATTATCTTTATATAGGAGGGAGGTTTTTCCAGATGGAATTTTGTATGCATCATGGGAAACTCATTACTCAATTTTCAAAGCAGTGTGGATGTACAGAATGAAATTGGAAAAGGTGGATACACTAATTTCAGGCGAGATTGATTGTTTGGATTTCAGACAAAGGATGCTTGAAAACAAGGATAAGCCTGCTATTGTTAATGTTAATATTGGTAAGTTTCACTCTTTACTTTTCAATGCAAACAGAGTGAATGCAAACCATTATAACCATGGAAGTAAGGTTTCATAAAGCAGGTCAGTTCTAGGTCAAACTCCATATGTTGTGTGTGCATCTTTGGGAAGTTCTTTCAGAATTGGCTGAATTTGGAGTATATTTAGTTTTACTTGTCCAATTATTTTTTCTTAAAATTAGTAAACGTTTGAAATATCAGTTGTTGCTCCATTAACTATAGGAACCACGGTTAAGGGAGTTGTAGATGATTTGGATATGGTAATTCGGACTCTTGAAGAAACAAGATTTACGCAAGACCATTTTTATATCCATTATGATGGGGCTTTATTTGGTGTAATGATGCCCTTTGTGAAGCGGGTAAGACACTAAATCATGAATCATTTTCCCTGAAATTTTTATTTGGCTAGGATACATGTTGTATTTATCCTTTGTGAATGATGAGTGCAACCTCATTAACTGTACAGAGTATGCCAAAATGAAATATTTTTCTCATTATTCTTACTGTTTTTGTATCATAGGCACCAAAGTTGAGATTTAAGAAACCAATAGGAAGTGTGAGTGTGTCTAGGCATAAGTTTGTTGGTTGTCCCATGCCATGAGGTGTGCAAATAACAAGGATCGAGCACATAAATGCCCTTTCAAGTGATGTGGAATATTTAGCTTCTAGGGATGCAACAATTATGGGAAGTCACAATGGGCATGCTCCCATATTTCTTTGGTACACCTTGAACTCGAAAGGTTATCGAGGGTTCCAAAAAGAGGTTCAGAAGTTCCTTAGAAATGCAAATTACTTGAAAGACCAATTTCGGTCTACTGGGATTAGTGCAATGCTAAACGAACTAGGAAACACTGTTGTATTTGAGAGACCACAAGATTAAACTTTTGTCCGCAAATGGCAGTTTGCTTGCCAGGGAAACATTGCCCATGTTATTGTGATGCCAAATGTAACAATAGAGAAGATAGATGGCTTTGTGCATGAGTTGGTTCAGAATCGACCAAGATGGTTTCCAGATGGAAAGGTTGTCACCCCATGCATTGCAAATGAAATTGGTGATGAAAGTTGTGCTTGCCTTCAACATAATCATGCCTAAATTATGCAAGGTCGCCGAGTTTAGTGGTAGGCACGTAATCAGTGACGAGAATGGTGCTCACCTTCAACATAAACATGCTGAAATTATGCATGGTGGCCAGTTTCAGTGGCAGGTATGTATGCCACTTTTTCTCTCAACTTTTGCTATCGCCAGGTTTAGAGGCAAGCATGTGTGCCATTTTTTTGTCTCAACTCTACTGCCACTGATGCATTGCATGTTGGATTGTACTGAGTCCGATTTGTAAGAGCAAGATCTTCATGTCACCAGTCCAATCAATGTTTTGAATGTACTAGAAGAGAAAGGGTTTGGTCTATGTCATTACAGTATTATTGGTTAAAGTGTAATATCCATGGCAATACTATAAATAATTGGTAATGCTTTACTATCTATTTTAAATTTAGATAAGCAATATTGGTACATATTCAAGTGGTTATCAAGGCACAATAAAATTTAATGACCTGTTTTAGCAGTTGTATTTATGAATAAACTAGTATTCCGTTTTCAGACAAACTCCTTACTTAGGTGGTGATGTGGTTAAAATAGCCAGTTTGTCACTCTTCTGATGTTCAATATGTCTCTTATTTTGAAAACACTTTTGTTTTTTATCTTTTTGGTCAATGGGTTTTCTGGAAATTTTTAACTTGTTTAATTGATGAATAGGATGACTGGCAAAAAGAGAAGCGAGATTTTTTACACAATCTAAGTCGTCTGCCAGTGACCCCTAAACAAAATGGTAGTAGCACATCTTCTGGTATAAGTCATAGTGCTCAAATTTCCTTAGTTACAGCAAGCTCCCATCTGTCAGAGGGCCCACAAAGTATGTAGTTGCCGACTTCCACTGAAAAGCCACTCTTAGAAAGGAAGGCTTCAGCATATGCAGATGTGGTGAGGAACCTTAATTCTGCAAGGGAACGTGGATGGTGGACTACCCTTCGAGGTGACTCAACTATTACTTATCTTTGGATGTGGGAATACTTATTTTTAATAGATGTTGAATTCTTTAATGCTGAATTCTACTGGGAGATTTCAAAAGGGTTACATCCTTCATGTATGGGCTTTCTGACAGGTCAAACTGATGCAGCATTCCTCTTTGTTTACTGTCACTTATTGCCCTAAAGTTTATTGATTTGAAACTCACTAAGTTGAATATTTGAGGGAGTTCTATGAATAAATTTTATTTCTATAAAATTTTTATGTGTTTCATCCTCAAGGTTCTTAAAATGTTCGAAAATTAAATTGACTAATGTGTATTTAAATCAGGTTTAGGCTTGCCTTTGTTGTTGCATGTAAATTTTAATATATTGAATGCTATAGAGAAGGAGAGGTAACTGTACAGATTATCATGTCTCTATTTTCTATCCTTCATGTTGTGATTATCTTTATTGGTATGCTTATGAACTCTAAGCATGTCTTAGTAATGAAGTCATATTTAAAAGTGTAAAATATATTGGCATGGAAATTGTTCTTGTACTTTGGGATTTTCTTTCTGAAGTTTGTTTCTTACCTTAAGTTTGTGTCAGGTTGCAACACCTTTCAAAGGTGCTTATGAGTCATTAGCCAGTGAGACGTCTGGCCCAAAGTATGTTAGCATTCAGAAGATATGGCACTTGCTTCAGGTCATCTCTTTTATATACCTAAGAACTTATTTTATGCTTTGAAGTTCAATTGGTAAGATATATTCTGGATTGTTGTTTGTGTGAATGAAATATCATAATGGCGTGAATAACTTGCTGCAATTTTTTTAGTATTTTCCTGGGTTGCTGCACTGTGATGATTGGCATTTTAGATGTGCTGTGAGTTTGAGATAAAATTCGTGTTCTCCAATTAAATGTTTTTATGCAGACATTGTTGGGGGAAGATAAAGAAGCACCGAGAAATGTGTCGAGAAAAATGGCCATGATCAGTGGAGCAAGACACCATTTAGAAGCTGGTCATGATAAATATATACTGGACACTATTCAGAATCATGTTGCCCAGGTCACATATTTTTTCCATAACATAGAAAGCACCTTTTGTATAATTATTGTGTAGTTATTTTTGAAGAATGGAATATCTGTGGACATATATAATACTTCATATGTTTTGTGCATGGGCTCTATGCAATTGGACTTTTTACAGCCTATTTGAAATTAAAACATTTTAACCATTAAACAATCTAATATGTTGCCTTACTTATTGAAGAATTTCTTCTATTGGTGTTAGAGCTTTGAATTGTTGTTGCATGAGTGAGGATTAGGTACTTTTGATTGGTCGAGGCCTATAACTTAATATATTTTTGGTACTCAAGCTACAGTTTCCTCCTTGCTATTTGTTACCAAAGTAATAGAGGATTAGGTACTTTGCTATTGGTTGAGGCCTGTAACTTGATATTTTATAGGCAGTCCATCTACATCTTCATCTCTGCTATTTGTTACAAAAGTGATCCAAACACACAACAAAATGATGAGAAAAGGAGAAAGTAGCATCCTCAAGACTGTGTATTTATAGTCTCCAAGTTGTAATGAAATTGGAGACTGAAGATAAATATGGATCTTCACCTCATTATGGACTAGCCTAGTATGGACATGGATATGGGAATTGCAATAATCTAAGAGATTTGTGCCAGGCATGAACACCAAACAATCAATTCTCCTGACAACTTTGAATATGAATTCCCTTAGCAATGTTTTCAAATGAATATATTGTGAGAATCTAAACTAAATTAAACTGTTTTCTAGAGTAGTTCCTTAGATAGAATTTTGTTAAGACATTCCATAGATGGAACATGTATCTGTTATGATTATGCTCATCTCATTTTCAAAAGCATAGACTTTAATTTGTGCAGACTTGGAAATGTACTAGTCAAAGCATGGATTCCCTACCGAAATACTGTTAACTACCTTCCTTTACATGAAGCTTCCAAGGAAGCCACAAAGCACCTATATGGTCTGTTCAAGAAAACTGTAAAAGTCAATATGTACAAATAGCTAACAAGGAAAACAAAATCCATGGAATACAAGGGCAGGATGATGGATGTATTGTGCTTATGGCTAAAAAATATTATTGATTACAAATATGATATCGGACCATTTATTTCATCAACAAATTTGGTCATTTGATATAGGAAAGTTGAATCCTATCATTTGATAAGTTGTATGATCTTCATGTAACTATTCGAGTGATGTGATTTTTGAAATTCCGGCAGTGGGTGACACTTGGTGATTGCTTAAATTTTTATTAGCTTTAGTTACAGGGAAAATTATACATAACCCTCAGGAATTAGTTTATCATAAATACTAGTTACTAGTAAGTTGTAATAGTAATAATTATGTAGTTTGTAGATTGATATATATCATAAATTTGTTTGAATATCATCATTGTCAAGCAATAACAACTTCTTAAAGGGTTCTAGCTCAATGGTAGAGAGCCTGCCTAATTATAGGCAGGAGGTTGGTGGTTCGATTCCTCCGTGCCATATCATAAATTGTGACTACAAAAAAGACTAAATTCACATATATATGACTATTAGTAGCTAATTTCCCATATCTTAGTTGTATTTAGCTTAGTCATTAATATGTTAACAGCTAGTAGTTTATTTAGTCGTATATTTGGTCATTAATGGTTGCAATCAGTGACTAAATCAACAACTAAATCAATGACTTAACTCAATCACTAAATCAATGACTAAATCCGTGACTAAATGAATGAAAAAAATCATTAACTATCAATGAATAAAACAATGACTAAATCATTGACTATCAATGACTAAAGCATTGTCTATCAATGACTAAACCATTGTCTATCAATGACTAAATCAATGACTACTAAGTCAAGCTATTAATGACTAGTGAAATACAACTAGCTATAAGATAGTGGAAATTTGCTACTATTAGTCATCGACTCAAAAATAGTCGTTTATAGCCTGATTTTAGTCATTTTTTTAGTCATTAATTTCTCATTTTCTACTAGTGAATTATCCTGTTCACCCATGGAGCAACTACTGCAAATGGTTTTAGGTTCTGAACTATTCTCTTTATTAGACGGATTTTCAGGCTACAATTAAGTATTAGTAGCCGAAGAAAACAGATTGAAAATGACATTCAGGACCAGGTGGGGAATTTTCGCTTACAGAAGAATGCCCTTTGGACTTATAAATGCTGGAGCTACGTTCCAAAGGGCTATGGACATAGATTTATGTGGTTTGATTGGCAACAGTGCTGTAGTATACCTCGATGACATCATGATATTCTCAAAAAAAGAGAAGGACACACATTTCATCTAGAGCGGATTTTTGAATGATGTCGAAAATATGGTATCTCACTAAACCCCAAGAAGTGCGTGTTCGCTGTTACGGAAGGAAAGTTGCTGGGTCACATGGTTTCAAAGAAGGGGATCTCCATAGACCCAGAAAGGATCAAAGCCATTGAACATATTTCCTTGCCACATAATAAAAAGGGCATGCAGTCATTTATGGGGACAATAAACTTTGTGCGAAGGTTTGTGCCAGATTTCACCCAAATTGTTAAACCTTTGCAGCAAATGGTAAAGCAAAGTGTACAATTCAAGTGGACTGATGTTGAGAAGAACGCATTCGGCAAGATTAAAACCGATGTTGTGCACGCACCCTCCCTCAAAAGCCCGGATTTTGATAAATATTTTATTCTGTACACTTTCGCATCTGATGATTTGCTAGAAGCTGTGCTTACTGTAGAGGGGGCCACTTACCTCCTAAATGTCATTATGTAATTATATAGTTTAAAGGATAAATAGATATTAACAAATGAGTAGTTGGAGCGGGTACAACCGCTCCAACCTATCTCGTAATGTATAAATAATTACCAAAGATAATACAACAGTGGATTGGACGTCCCTTCCCAAAGTACTTGTCTTTGATGGCTGTGTATGAACTTAATGTATGCTTGAATGATGTGAAAGCCTAGCTTTCAACATTGGCCCCGTTGCCTCCTCTATCCGGTCTGGGTGACAGCAGCAGCGGATGGAGGTGGTCGAACCTAAAGGATAAGATGTCGTGAAGATGAAAATACTGCTTGTGCATTCGTGAATCTGAAAGGAGAAGCTTAAAGAGACTGCATGTGTGTTGATGAAGAAATATTATGGGAGACAAGCTGGTCGCGTATTGATGCTCCTGCCAAAAGAAAGATACGATCTTATTATTATTACTTTTATTTATTTAACTGTTAGTTGCTTGAAATAAATTGTATAGTGATGCATGAGTAGTGATCAATGTATAATGAGGATGGAATAGCTTGCAAGAAAGTTTGTTTGTGCATGGATAAAGAAATTCTATGTTGGAAGGTTGAATTATCATTGTGTTTGGCAGCGTGACATCTGTCTTATAATCCTGCAAATACCAACTGCAAGAGTTGATCAGAAGAGTTTCCCCATTCTACAGCAGCCGACCAAACGTTATTCATTCCAAGCAATTCGATTCAACTCAAAGTCTATAACCGTCAAGGGCCAGCCAAAATCTCCAATACCGATGATGGCAGGCGGCTATTTATAACACCGACTGATGTCAAATCTAGAGAGGTTGTATGTCGATTTTCGACTAATGAACATGATATCAGTTTTGAGAGCTAGACTATCGTGTCGACCGGTTTAAATGTACACATTTGAAACAAACACTATGGACTATATCCTTCAGCCACATGTGTTCAGCCTATCAACTAAAACTATCGACCAATCACCAGACAACAAATCCCTCTGTCATGGCATGGAAAAGACAATTGGAGAGATATCAACTGTGCTAGTCGGCCGTCAACGATAGTTGACATTCACTCATAATATGTCGACTATGTCTAAAATTTATGTTAGAGATATTAATTTTATGTTTATTGAAAACCCATTGACATGCCGACTATTGATTGTCCATTGTTCGATTGTCGATCACCGACTACTCGATTGCTGATTGCCGACTGTTTGTGAAGATTAAAAGACTTCTCGTGAAGATTAAAAGATTGTTGATTGCAAATTAAAAGATTTGCCAGAGAATACTCACTTCAACTGCTGACAGCCACGGTCTCGACCAGAAGCCTTCATGCATTGGTAGTCATTTGAGGACGCAATTGAGACCATCAGTTTGAGAACAAATTGGAAGAGCGGGAGCCCACTTGCAATCATAACGTTGTGAAAATGTATCAGGTTCAAGGTGGCACGGGATTTTCTGGTGTTGATGCTTTGGTGGAAGGAAATCGATTGAAAGCCAAATATCTATCATGAGGAAGTAATCGACAAGGAAGCGACGATCTCTAAATCGCTCCTGGTGAGGAGAAGAACAATTTAGTCGACCACTGCATGGTTGAGCAGTCGGTGTCGATACAACCGCCTGATGTCTTCAGACCACCTGTTGAGGAAGAAAAGAGTTTTGAAAAGCTTCATCATATCGACTGCTCAGTCCATTGATATGCCATTATGTATGTTTGTCAAGAGCATTTAAAGTTCATGTGTGTAAATATTGACGGTGGAATATAGGATCACATCTACGCAGTTGACTGAGAAAGTGAATTTTGAGAATACCGGTGATATTATCAGTCAAAATACACCTGTTTGCTACAAATGAAGATGATCAACATGTTTGCACATGTACAATAGTTTATTAATTCTCCATTATCCTCGTCGACTATGGGACGCAGCAAAATGTCGATTAGTGGAGACCATCAACTGCTCGTCGTATCGACATTGCCACCGACTAGCACACTTGGCCATCAACCCGACTGATCTTGTTCCCCACTTTGTCGACCACCATTTCTTCGACCTTGTCCCGACTTCGGATCAAAAATTTTGATGCATCATGTAACTTAATGAGAGGTAAAATTATTGAGTTGAATACCTTGCCTCCTTGTTTACTGAGCATTGATTAAGTTGTAAAAATATGGTCGATTCTTTTGTGGGTCCAATCTCACTTTGGTCAGTATTTCAAGTGGTCAATACAGTCAAGATCAAAGTTGGTTGACATTGGCACTCAGTTGGATCGATATGTCACTTGTAAAGTCTACTCGAAATCTTAAAATTGTAAAAAGAAACAGTTTTGCACTCTATCTATTGAGTCATGTCGGTTGGAGCATGTCGGTTGAAACATGTCGGTTGAGTCTTTAACAAGCATGTCGGTTGTGTAAAATGAAAAGTATGTCGGGTTGGTCAGTGTCTTCAGTTT
>LPNX011112932.1:16585-76793 GCA_001517045.1 Pseudotsuga menziesii
AAATCCAAAAGACAGAGAAATGACATAGAAAGTCGAAGAGCCAAAAGGCCCCGCATGCCTGAACCGATGGAGATGCCGGTCAGATGAGCCAGGGTGAGGCTTTAAACCAAAAGACCTAGTTGCGGAAGAATATGGTTTCCCGCCGTTGTGAGAGGATGAGACTTCGATGGAATACTGTCATATTGAAGACGGAGGTTGAAGAGTAACCAGTCACAGTAGAGCCTTGTACACGTGTGTTTTCCTATCGAGCTGGTGGCTGTTGCGGCTGAGTTACCTATGCAGACCGGTATACATGGTTGATGCACAGTGAGGAATACTCAGCAGTAGCAGAGACCCAGGATGTTGATGCATATTTCTTTGTTCTCTTCGGGACGAAGAAACATTTTGTTTGTGGGGGAGATGTAGAGGGGGCCACTTACCTCCTAAATGTCATTATGTAATTATATAGTTTAAAGGATAAATAGATATTAACAAATGAGTAGTTGGAGCAGGTACAACTGCTCCAACCTATCTCATAATGTATAAATAATTACCAAAGATAATACAACAGTGGATTGGACGTCCCTTCCCAAAGTACTTGTCTTTGATGGCTGTGTATGAACTTAATGTATGCTTGAATGATGTGAAAGCCTAGCTTTCAACACTTACTCACAAGGAAGATGGGGGAGATGAGTTCCCCATATCATTTATGAGCACTGGTCTACAAGGGGTTGAATTGAATTACCCGTCTATAGATAAACAAGCCTACGCAGTGTTCAAAGCAGTGAAACAATTCAGGCCCTACATACTAAAGAACCGGACCAAGGTAATTGTCCCACACCCAGCTGTGAGGTCTCTTTTCGTACAGAAGGAGTTAGGAGAAAGAAGGGGCAATTGGGTAACATCTCTTTAGGAATATGACCTCGAATTCAAGCCAGCTTATATAGTTAAAGGGCAAGGATTGTGCAGGCTGATGACTGAAAATAGAAACAATGAAGAACATGCCTGGGAAGACAAAGCTGAGTTACATTTGATGGATGTATGTCCTCTTTTCATAGTCCCAGAATCTTGGTATCAAGACCTTATGCATTACCTTCAGATAGGATCGTTACCGAAACATTGGAATTCTAAGCAAAGAAGAGAATTGCATCTTAAAGCAGCCTCATATCAAATTATTGAAGGAATATTATTCAAAAAAAATTACGATGGATTTCTTCTTAGATGCTTAGAGAAAGAAGATGAGAAGAATGTAATGAAAGATTTGCATGATGGGCCTGCTGGGGGACATTTTTTTGGAGATACTACAGCTTACAAAATTCTCAGAGCCAGATACTGTTGGCCCACGCTTTTCAAATATGCACACGCCCATGTCAAAAAGTGTGACATTTGTCAAAGGTGTAGTGGAAGACAAGCTAAAGCAGCAAGACCATTGATGCCTGTGATAATAACAGATCCTTTTGAGCAATGGGGGTTAGATATCAATGGGGAGATAAAGTCGAATTCTTCCCTGCAACACAAGTATATTCTGACAGCAACCAACTACTTCACTCAATGGGTCGAAGCCATCCCGTTACGCAAAATAAATGAGGATGCGGTTATAGACTTCTTGCAAGACCATATTATGACCAAGTTTGGAGTTCCAATTTCTTTAGTTTTTGATAATGCTACTTACTTTTCCTCAATAAGATTAACTGCTTTTGCTCGTGAGAAAGGGATTAAGTTGCATTACTCTACTAATTACTATCCACAGGGAACTGGTTTAGCGAAATCTACAAACAACAATATGATTAGGATTTTAAAAAAGATGGTGATAGAAAATTAGAGGATTTGGCACTCAGCGTTACAAAACAACCTTTGGGATGATAGAGTCACCCCCAATTCTTCGATAGGAGTGTCTCCGTATACCCTTGTATATGGTAAAGAGGCCATTCTACCCCCCAATATCATGCTACCCTCTTCCATAATAGCTCAAGAATCTAGAGGATCAGATAATGAAGTCTTACAAATGAGGATATATAATCTCCTGAAGGTAGAAGAGTCTCGATCTAAAGCTAGAGATCACTTTAAACAACAACAAGAGGTAGTAAAGAGATGGTTTGATAAACACAAGGCTGGAACAAAATATTTTAAGGTGGGATATTTGGTTCTCAAGTGGGACCACCCGCATGATGAGAAAGGAAAACACACAAAATTTCAGCAGTTGTGGGTAGGTCCTTTCCAGATTGCGGCAAAGCATGGCCCCTCAACTTATAAGTTGCAAGATTTACAAGGGTGGGAAGATAACTTACCAGTAAATGGTTTAGTTATCAAACCTTATTTTTCCTAAGTTTTGTTTGTATTCTTTTATCTTTTATATAAATAATTTGACTTGGTTGTTTACTTTGATTTATGTAGTTCTGTTTTGTTTTAGTTTGATTGTGATCGATTTCAATAAAGGAGGCAACTCATGGTTGCATGGAGAACATTAGAATTTTGGGATGATTAAAGTTATTGGGTATAAGACTATGTATTATTGTTATCTAAAAGATTTTCTTCTATTTTAGTATTTTTCTCGAGTGGCTATGAACACATTGAAGTCCTGTTTAACCCTTGTAAAAAAAAAACCAGAATCAAAGGGTCTGGAATGCTATTTTGAGGATCCATACATATCACATTTAAAATGTCCTAGGGAGTGATAGCAAAGGGCCCATGGAAAGGAAGCAGGGTAAACATTATATTATATATAAATGATCCCATGCCAAGAATTGAATGCCAAAAGGTAGATAATAGTCAAAAGCTCCTATGAAAGCATTATGTATCAAAACAAATACTAAACCATATAAGTAATAAATCACCAAAAGTTCCTCTCTGCCCGTGAGCTGAAAGTTGAATACATCTCTCACACAAAAGGACACTATGGATAGAGGAGCCTAAATTAAAATTCAGAAAGAAAGGCATGTAGGAGGACTCATATGAAAAGACAAAAGTTCAAAAGCACAAAAGGGTGCAAGATGCCATTGGAATGAGGAACAAATGAATATTTATGTTTACCATATGCTACAATCCTGTGGTGTCCAAGCTGGAAGCTACCCGAAGACAGAGGTAACAAATGAAATTCATCTTTCTGGCCTCAAAAGAGTTATCTTGACTTGAAAATCCTGGTTTCCACTCTCCTAAATTGGACTATCATCAATGATTAAAAGTATATACATTTGCCACTTGAGAAATCCAGATATCTGGAAAAATTCAACACGTTTGTTTGTTGTTAAACAGTCTGTTACTCAAGAAATAATTGTCCAGAGATCTTGGTCCACCAGGTAGTCACCAATTGTTGCAGCTGCAACTGTTTCCCCAAATTTTCAAATTTTGGACCCCCTTGTTAATTTTAGTATTGACTAAAATCATTTGGATCCATGAACTCTTTTTGTTTTTGTTTTAATTTTGGACTATTTTGAGGCTAACGCCCTTCCTGTTTTTTTGAAAAATTGCTTATGTTTGAAACTGCTGTGGGTTGCAGAGTTTAGAATTTGGTTTGTTTCCCTTTGAGCTGCGATTTCTTCCCAGGAGTTTATTTCTCATGTTAGCCACTATTCCGAAGGCCATTTAAACAACGTATCGGAGCCATGTTTCCTTAGGAAGCTTCCGTTGCAGAAATTGAACGATGATTATTCTGCAGGAGGATCTTGACTTCTCTGTTGCTGCATCGTATCGTTTGACTTGTTTATATTATCGAAGGTTGGTCAAAGTTGAGTCAGGATATTTGGTCTTTGTGAAGCCACTGTTTCGGAAGTGAAACATGTTTTTTGACCACTACGAGACCTTAAGTTGTTCTGAACACTTATCGTTTTGCGTTGATCTTGTGCCATAGAAAAAGTTATGTTTTGGATCGGAGGTTGTAGTTTGTTTATCTTCCACCCTTGTGGATCCCAAGCGAACTAGGTATCTGCCATATAGCTACTCCACTCACTGATACTTTGTTGGTTTTTCATCATTTTGTCTTTGGATCGGAGTCTGTAGTCTTTCCTCCTCCGCCCTTGCGGCTATGTAATGCACTAATTGTCTGATGTCGATGTCTTTTCGCTCACCGAATGGGAGCTTTTCCACCCATATTTTGGATTTTAGCTCTTCCAACTCCGATAAACTTAACGATCTTGTGGATCCCATTTCCTGTTTCAGTCCCGCCGACACTGCTGTGAGTGAGACTACGCGGTCGATGTTTTAATATTTTGAGCCTCTGGTAAGTTGTCATCTTCCTGTCGTTCTGTGAGTTTTAAAACTTTGTGTGGGTGATGTGGTTTTGGTACTCGTTAAGGTTTTCATGACGAGAATGCAATACATAGCCTCTTTTGATGATTATTCATTTTGGTGATGTAATTTGATTGAAAAGATGCAATCCTAATTAATGATAAATGTCATTTAATTGCAGATGGACTCAAGAAACTTTTTCAAACTACTACTATGAGAGGGCAGAGCTGGGAGACAAAGCAATAGAAAGATTGGCTGGGCAGTGTCAGGCAGAGCTCGTACTGAAATTAATGGCATCTCAAGGAAGACAAATAAAAGACAGGGCAGAATCAATGGCGACAAAAGCACAGGCTTGGAAATATCCGTCAGTTACTGAGCGGATGCCACTTGGTTAAGTATTCATAAGTTGAAATCTGAAAACATTACGCATGAAGTGAATCATGAGTACTTGCGGAAAAGACAAAAATGGTAATATTAGATAGTTTTGAGGAGCCCAAAGGTCACACGGTTGGGGAATCCCAAGGGGTGGGATGATTTAGTTTAAATAGAGGAAAGTTAGAGTTGAGAGGGGCTTTTTCCTTGGAAAAACTTGTGAACTATTGTTCGTAAGAGGAACTACTTCGTTTTACAATAAGAAATTAGAAATTTTGCCTATTGGAGAAGGTGCTATGTGGAATGTTCAAACATGATAAATGAACGATGTTGAAGGGGAACTATTTCATTTTCAACTGTGTTTCATTAACTGTGAGAGAGTTCTAACTTTATGAACCTGTGTTCTTACCTGAATGTTCTCTAGTATATTCTGTGCTATTTTCCACTATGAGTAATGGAATTTTTAACTGTTGATGAGCTATCTTTTCATGTACACTTTTATTCATGTTTATTGTTAGTTTTTCAACATTAAGCTAGCATTATGTTAGGATCTTTACTAAGAGAATAACAAGTACAACAATCAAACAGAAGAGACAATGAACACGATGTTTTTGATCAGGGAAACCATAAATGGAGAAAACCCCACAACTTCCTCAGAGATAGAATCAACACAAGATGTAAGACCCCAAAATAGTAAGATGCACTCCCGACAGCAGTAGTCTTCTTCTTCTCTAGTCCCAGTGTCTTTCCTTCCTCAAATATGCGCTACACTTGAGTGAGTGAGTGATGTATGCTAAATAGAGATCCCAGATCTCTATTTATACTAATCGTAGCATGACTAAAACCCTACTAGGGCCGACCTCTACTTGGAGATTCTAATAACCCTAGTGCCTCGAAATTGCGGGGACTTTAACCCTTACACAATCGAAGGGTTACCCACTATGACTTGACATGACTTGTTTACATTATTGATTCTCCCAATCGAAACATCGGGGCATGACAACATGACTCAATTACATAATAGATACATAGATGAATACATTTTGAAGTTACAAATACATCAACACTCCCTCTTAATTAGGAAGGTATTCTTTCGACACAATTTTTAGCACTGGTATTCTTCTCTGTATCAACTAGATCATCTCGTCATCTGCATCTCAAGTCTTCTAAGTCTTCAAGTCATCTTCATCTTCGAGTCATCATCATTCTTTGAATCTGGATCATCTCTCGATCTAGATCATCATGGGACATCATCACTGGATCTGGATCAACATCACTAGACTGGATTTGTATCATCACTCGATCTGGATTATCTCTTGATCTAGATCATCACTCAATATGGATCTCTCAAAGTCATCATAACTGGATCTAGATCATAGCTCAATATGGATCTCACCTGGTCATCATCGTGTGTGTACTATCTCATCATAGGAAGTTCTACAGAGCCAACATTCTTTCATGCTGGTTGTAGGCCTAGCCAATAGGTATGTCTTCACCCAGCACTTATATTTGACCTACTCATCAGAAAGGCACTCCCAGCACTTACATCTAACCTACTCATCAGAAAGGCATGTCCAGCACTCACATCTGATCATGTAGTAAACTACAATTACATCAGAAAGGCCTTGCACTCACATCTATCATGGAAGGAACTAAATCCTCTCACCATGGTAGAATGGCCTACCCTTACATCTGGCATGGAAGGAACTGAATCCTCTCACCATGAAAGAATGGCCCGCATTTACATCAGCCATGGAAGGAACTTAATCCTCTCACCATGATGGAATGGCCCACACTTACATCGGCCATGGAAGGAACTTAATCCTCTTACCATGATGGAATGGCCCACACTTACATCAGCCATGGAAGAAACTTAATCCTCTCACCATGACGGAATGGCATGCACTCACATCTGACCTGGAAGGAACCAAATCCTCCACCCTCATCAGAAAGGACCCCAGTCCCAGACTGAGCTACCTGGTAACTGACCAGGTGCCTCCACTCTCCCGGAGAGTGGAAGTTTCCCTTACATCTGTCCTACTCGACAGAATGGCTAGCACTCATATCTGACATGGAAGGAACTGAATCCTCTCACCATGACAGAATGTCTCATCCCTTACATCTAACCTGCTCGTCAGAATGGATTTGGATCTTTAGCACTCATATCTGACATGGAAGGAACGAAATCCTCTCACCATGACAGAATGGCTCATCCCTTAGTACATCTAACCTGCTCACCAGAATGGCTTTGGGACTCATCACTTTCCCTTGGAGGAAACCTCAATCTGGAGAACACCAAGCTTCTCCCTGAAGTACTCGAACTTCACTTTGGCTAATGGCTTCTTCAACACATCAGCTATTTGTTCCTCTGTCGCAACATACTGGAGCTTCACTGCTCCTCTCTACACCATATCCCTAATATAGTGATACTTGATCTAGATATGCTTCGACTTGTCATGGAACACTAGATTCTCTGACAACTTCACGCAAATCTGGTTGTCACAATGTATACAAGTAGCATCCATCTGGAGATCAAATAAATCAGACAGTAGCTTCCTCAGCCATACTGCCTCACAACTAGCTGAACAAGCTGCAACATAGTCTACTTCAGCTGTACTCAGTGCCACATAGGATTGCTTCCTGCTAAACCAATAGATCACACCTGATCCCATACTGAAGCAACATCCTGAAGTACTCTTCCTATCGATGGCACTACCTGCCCAATATGAATGAACATAACCCTCCAGGTTAATCTTTTGATTCACATCGTACTTGAGCCCATAATCAATTGTACCCCTCATGTTTTGCAACAATCAAGTGAACATTTCTCGGATCTGATAAGAACTGGCTCAAGGTGTTGACAGCAAAGCAAATGTCTGGTCTCTTGTTTGTCAGGTACATCAATGACCCAATCATTTGACGATACATCATAGGATCAACTAACTATGAAAAAGGATCATTCAATAGCTTCAGGTTCAATTCCATAGGTGTGGCCATAGTCTTGCAGTCCATCATCCCAAACCTCTTCAGGATCTCTACTGCATACTTCCCTTGTCCAAGGAAGATTCCATCTGCACTCTGCCACACCTCCATACCTAGAAAGTAATGCATCATACCCAAGTCCTTCATCTTGTACTCGGCTGTAATCTTTCTCTTCGTATCAGTAATCAACCCATCCATTCCTGTCACGAAAAGATCATCTACATATAGTAGAAGCATCACTTGGTTGCCATCTTCAACCTTGTAGTAAAGGTTGGAATCTGCTTTACTCTTGGTAAAGCCCAAACTGGATAGAAAGCTATCAATTCTATCGTACCATGTCTTGGGTGCTTGTTTCAAACTGTACAGGGCTTTCTTCAATGTGCTTACATGAGACTCCCTGTCATGTGTCTCAAAACCGAGTGGCTATTCTACATACACTTCCTCTTCCACTACACCATTCAAGAAAGCAGTCTTGACATCCATCTGGTGTATCTTCCATTTCATCACTGCAGCTAGAGCAAGTATTGATCTGATGGAAGTGTATCTGGCTACAGGTGCAAAGGTCTCTTCATAGTCTATTTCCTCTTTCGGAGAGAAACCTTGAGCTACAAATCTCGCCTTTTACTTTTCAATGCTACCATCTATAGCATGTTTGATCTTGTAGATCCATTTGGAAGTTACAACTGACTTCTTGTCTGGTCTTGGGACAACATCCCAAAAATCATTCTTCATGATCGATTGGTACTCTTCGATCATAGAATCCTTCCATTATTTCTATTCTGCTGCTTCTTCATAACTAGAAGGTTCTTTATCAATGAAATCACATAGTAGAGCTACATACCCGGAATTGGATCTGGTCCTCTTTCTTTCTCTATGATTCTCTTCTGGAGCCCCATATCTTTCCGCACCTTGGATAAGTTCTCGTACCCAAGAAGGTTTCCTCTTATGAGGATTCTTCTCCAAAGGTGGATCTACAGGTCTTTGTGGTTCTTCAAATTCTCGATCTTCTTCTCGAGTTGCATCATTCATAGTTGTATCATGGATTCTGGGTGCTTCTACTTCTTCAGATTCTTTAGCAAGTCTCTTTCTGGATTTGTTGTAAGCTGTATCTTCATCAAATGTCACATCCCTGCTGATGTCAATCTTCTTATATCCTGGGAAATATATTCTGTAAGCCTTCGAGCTTTCAGAGTATCCCACAAATATACCCTTCTTTCCTGAAGGATCTAATTTAGTCCTCTTCTCTTTTGGAATGTGGATGTACACAGGATAGCCGAATATTCTGAGATGGATGACTTCTGGTTTCTTGCTGGAGAAGACTTCTTCAGGAGTCTTGTTGTCGAGTACTCTATGTGGAGTACGGTTCTGTACATACACCATTTTTCTAGCAACTTCTTCCCAAAGACACATAGGAAGGTCTTGATCATAAAGCATTGCTTTTGCAACTTCCATGATAGTTATGTTCTTCCATTCTGCAACCCCATTTTGTTGTGGATTATAAGGAGTGGACAACTCCCTCTTAATCCCTGATTCTTTGCATAGCTCTTTGAATTCATTTGAAGTGAATTCTCCACCATTATCTGATCGAATGGTCTTGATCTTGTTTTCAGTATGGTTTTCAATCAATGCTTTGAGTTCTTTAAACTTGCTGAATACTCCATCTTTATTCTTCATAAAGTAAACCCATGTCTTCTTAGAAAAGTCATCAATAAAAGAAACATAGTATACATACCCACTTAGAGAGTTTGATGACATAGGACCGCATACATCGGAGTGGATGATTTCCAAGATTCCTTTTGCTTTGCTTTCACTGCTTGGAAATGTCTTCTTTGTATGCTTTCCTTTTGCACATCCTTTGCAGACCCCATCATGTTTTTCTTGAATTTCTGGAAGACCTTCGATAGCTTTGCTTGCAATAGGTAGTGCTCTATAATGCACATGTGCAAGCCTTCTATGCCAAAGTTCACTTGGCTCTACTGTGTCATGGACCAAGGCTTGTTCTGGATGGCCCTTCAATTTGTATAATCCTCCTTCTTGTTCTCCAATTACTACCGTATCATTGATAGTCTTTCCTTTTGGCCACATGATGACTTGACCATCTATGAATGCAACCCACATTCCTTTTGCATCTAATGCTGATATGGAGAGAAGGTTCTTCTTGAGTCCTGGCACAAACAATACTTCTTTCATTGTTAGAGATTTTCTAGATTCTAACTTATATGAAGATTCCCCACTACCTTTTATTGGATATTGGTACTCATCTCCTAGCTTTACCTTGTGAGGTGATTCATGTTCTGACATTCTTACAAAGGATTCCTTGAATCCAGTCATATGTTTGGAAGCCGCATTGTCTATAAGCCAATCATCACTCCCATGAGTAATGTTACCTGTGCGAGCTTATATCAGAACATATTCATCCTCGCTTGAAGAATCTTCACTTTCATATTTGGATCTCTTTCTGGATGGTTCATCATCCTCTGCAGCATGATCATGATATCTTATTTTGTTGCTCTTCTTTACTATCTTCTTTTTGTTAGGACAATTCCTTGCATAGTGTCCTGCTTCATCACAGGTATAGAATATGATCCTAGATACATCTCTTCTAGTATTATCTCTGTGAGAGTGCTTACCTCTAGAGCCACGAGGTCTTCTTTTGCTTGACTTGGAGTGAGACTTGGAGTGTACTGTGAGAGCTTGCTCTTCACTTCCCATCTTCTCTTCTCGAGCTACTATCCGAGCTTCTTCTTGAGAGCACTCTTCCCATAGTCTACTGAACTTGACTAACTTCTTCCTAGCACAAATTCCTTGGATGAAAGAATCCCATGACCTAGGAAGGCCATTCAATGTAGGTATTACAATCTCTGCATTTTCCACTTGTTCATCAACTGCTTCTAGTTTCTCTTTGATTTGAGAAACTCTTGTGAAGTAAGACTAGATTGTTTTTTCATTCTGAATCTTCACATTCTTCAGTTTATTTCTCGGGGTCATCTTCCGATTGATGTTCTTTCCTTCAAACAATTTGGTTAGGGCATCAAACATAGATTTAGGTGTCTTGAGAGAGGACACCTATGGGATAAGGTGATCCTTGATAGAATCAGTAATGATCCTCTTTTCCATAACCATATTCTTCTTATGTAAGGCCTTTTCCTCATCTCCCTTTGGAACTGGAACCTCCTCATGGATGTAGGAGTCTAATTCATTTTCTTCTAGGACCAAGGAGATCCTATACTTCCAGGCTCAGAAGTTTTCAGCTCCCTCAATCTTTTCATCAAGCTTGGTATGATGAGACATCTTAATGAGAACCTCAAATGGAAATACAAAATATTTTAGATCTTACTGGGTTCAATATGTCGGATTTGAAACTTGAGCTGAAATTCTACAGAGCTGGTTCAGGAGCAAATTAGGGTTTTGCTTTTCCGGAGTTCTGTCCACTCAAATGCCTTGGAATTTTTCCCTAACTTCTATTTTGGGGAGGAGATCAATCCAGGATTGGGCTCACTGAAAAATTCCTCTTCTGTGAAAAGCCCTAATTTTCGACAGTAGTGACAGGTCCAAAATTGAAAAACCTCAGAATTGGATTATGCTTCGACAGAAAGATGCACCCTAAGGAGGAGAGTTGTTCCACCTTACTTTTTCTGAAAATCTGTGGAGAAATATCCACAAACTAGGAAGTCCTAGTTCCCATAGCTGCACAGTGTCTTATTCTTAGGTTAGCTTTGATACCATGTTAGTTTTTCAACATTAAGCTAGCATTATGTTAGGATCTTTATTAAGATAATAACAAGTATAGCAATCAAACACAAGAGACAATGAACACAGTGTTTTTGATCCAGGAAACCATAAATGGAGAAAACCCCACAACTTCCCCATAGATAGAATCAACACAAGATGTAAGACCCCAAAACAGTAAGATGCACTCCCGACAGTAGTAGTCTTCTTCTTGTCTAGTCCCAGTGTCTTTCCTTCCTCAATTATGCGCTACACTTGAGTGAGTGAGTGATGTATGCTAAGTAGAGATCCCATATCTCTATTTATACTAATCCCAACATGACTAAAAACCTACTAGGGCCGACCTCTACTTGGAGAGTCTAATAACCCTAGTGCCCCGGAACTGCGGGGACTTTAACCCTTACACAATCGGAGGGTTACCCACTATGACTTGAAATGACTTGTTTATATTATTGATTCTCCCGATCGGAACATCGGGGCATGACAACATGACTCAATTACATAATAGATACATAGATGAATACATTCCAAAGTTACAAATACATCAACATTTATATGTTTGGTTCTAGGAACAGCTATCTGTGATTTGCCGTAACATGTGAACAGTATTACATTACTCATGAATTAATATCTAGCTCTCTAGAGATAGCCTAGTTAGTATTTATTTTCTAATTGTGTTTGATTTAGATGTAAGGGAGTTTAAGATGAGAGTTAAGAACCTGCGCATCACATTATGAGCACTCCTTGCATTCTTAATCAATCTGAATGTTAAATAGGAACTTGCATATCATACTTTAAGTCAAAAAATAAAAAAATATATACGACATACTGGGCCGCAACTGGTAAAACCTTTTATTTTTGTTTCTTGACCCACGGTAGCGGGACTGCAAACCCGATGGATTCCCTACACCAAACAGTCACGGGCTAGTTGGGAACGTTGACTGGGGAGAATCCCTTGCTGTTGCTTCCTACGATTTCCCAGGCCTAAATAGTTACTAAGGCTGAATTACTTAGTACGGTGATGTTAAATTGAATGAGTTACTTAGGAGCTTGGAATTTAACCATAAACAATCAAAGATGACAACATGCAAAAATGAGCGCACGAAAGCACAATGCTGAGACATAATATAAATATATAGCAAGAAAATAACCAGTGCCTTAAAAATGGAGTCAAAAAAGAAATCCATGTACTTGCATGTGCTTGGAGTGAATGTTTTGCAATTGCTTCTTGGTACGTTTTAATTTAATGTGAGGTGTGAGTTGATTAAAAATAGGAGAAGGGGTGGACTCTAGATATACCCAAGAGTACTTGGAGTATGTCCAAAACTAAACCTTCACGGCTACCCACAAGGAATATGTGGGATGAATGGAGTCTCTGGGGCTATTTTTCATAACACACCCATTAGGGTGTGACAGAGATCAGCACCCCGAGGTCACTTTTCAGAAGTTCCTGCTTCCTTTGGGTATTTTGCCACCGTAATGGTTTGATGTAGGTGTTGGAGTTTCACCTAATGGCTTGTCAATTTGGGAGAGTGAATCCTAATTATACTATTCACTCAAGTGCTTTTGATATAGCTTGACTGATCAAATGAACCACAGCCAAGTGCAAAGCATACACACCGGAGTCTTGTCAATTTTAGTAAATTTTTAAAATTGGGTGTTCTTGTTAAAAAGAAAACCCTCCAGGAACCTCTTTCAATCCAAGTGCATCTCAATCGGGGAATCAAGGAGGGGTTAGTTTTATAATATATGAAGAAACAAATGATAGAAAGGAAAACACAGATACACAATTCCAGTTTTCTAATTAGTCCTACCACACATCTCTTTCCCCTTTCGGGTCAATCGGGAAGTAGTGGGGTAAGTATTAAGATTACTTTGAAATATAAAATATGGAATATGAAATTGATAATGAATCAAAGTATACTACCCTAAAGATTAGAGCTACGCTAGTTTGAAAAGATATGAGCAAAAAGTAAAAAATTGGTACCGACGCAAATCCCCCCAGGTGGGATGGTGAATAGGCTCAAAAGAGCCTATTCGAAAATACCTTTTCCATTTATTAGCAGTGATTTAAAATATCAGAAAATTAAAATTGATGCACTTTGGTCCTTGTTATCTGGGATCCAAAGGCTTACAACAAGCTTGTAACAAGCTAGAATTAAACAAGATGGTGGGGGAAGCTTCCGGGAAGCTCCGATTTGTCCAAGAGATGGAAAATGGGCAGAGTATCCTTCTCTTTTTTGTTATACCTGCTAAAAAAAGCAAGAAATAGAATCAAATGTGCCCAAACACACTTTAAAAGTGTTTTGGGTCACCACGCTAGTTATCAAAAAAAAATAAGTAAAAAATTGTTAAAAGGGGCTAATCTAGTTTTGCAAAAAGGAACCAAGGAAAGAAAGATTTCCTTGAGTTCTTGGCTTGCTGTTTGGGAAGCCAATGATATATGCACTTTTCTTGCAGAATTTAAATCTTTGAAGAACGGGAAAAGAAACTACCTTATGAGCAAGCTTTAGATCTATGCTTTAGCTACTTGCAAAAAAGGAATTCTGACACCTAGATCTATCTTTATGAAATGATATTATTTATAAAATTATAGATATAAGTATAAAGGCTCTTATAAACTAGATCTAACAATATATATTTAGTTCTTAGAACTAGATCTGATCATAAGAGGAAAAGACAGGTAACCGGAAGATTGATTTTTTAAAGAAAGGAGGAAGAGAAGGGGAAAGGCCCATTGTTGGATGGATATGCAATGGAAACTTGTTAGTGGAATACAGAGGGGTAATGCCTTCACAAATTTTTTGGATGTACAATGGAGTCAAAATAGATCCACAGCTCGTCCAATCCTTGCTACCTGAAAGCTAAACACACAATCCTGCACGACACCTCATGAGATCTAGATATATATATGAAAAAGAGACAAAATTTAAATGAAAATAAACTTATTAAACATGTATAATCTAGATATTCAAACATATATGCTATGAGATATAGAAAAAACAAGTAACCTTACTTGCCCAACTATACTCCTATTGATTCAGTTGAATCGTTCAATCCAGATAGGGTTTAGATGCAGAAATTGAGAGAAAAGTCGTCAACATCAATAGCCATAAGACAATGCTTAATCAACACACATGAGAGCATTACACCATTTATCCTCCAAATCTTATTTATTCAAACAATCAAAATATTACAACAATATTACAATAGCAAGCCCTTCAATCCAACTCTAACTAGCTTGGAAGAGGCTGTTGTGCTTGGATATATACAAAAACCAGGAGATCCAGCCTAGGGGGGGGGAAAATCCCAAGGAGATAGACCAAATATGCTGATGAAGAGTCCATTAATGCCTAATCTGTGTCTAACTGAGCCAGATCTGAGTCTCACTAAGTGCAATTGTTAATCAGAGAGCTGATCTGAATGACACCTCAACCTGTTGACTGAAGCATCCTCCAAAACTCATCTAGATGAGCCAAAATGTGTTGAGGAGAGAGGGAGGGCGAAATTCCCCATAAAGGATGCTGAAGATCAACTCTAGATCTGATTTTGATCACCTCCTTCAGTCAAGGATTTGTCAGATCCAGTCAATCTGGTTCAGCTCTGACTGATTTCAATCAAATCGGCTGAGAATCCACTGATCTATGATTTTGGATTTGCTCCATTATGCATCAATTTATTAATTAAAATAATCAATAAATGATTTTTTGGGGCTTTCTGACCCGAGTGATGGAAAATCACTCAAAACTAGGAAATAGTGGGTCCATGGGTTTACGTGGTGCTCTTAGCTTGAAAATGAGCACCTACATGACTGAAACTGATTATTTGGCCCACTTTTATTACAAAATCATTTTTTCCAATTAAAATATTAAAAAATAGCCTAAGTTTTGGAAAAATTAAATTTTAATAAAAAACATTGAAAAAACTAAAAAATTGAAAATTTGAAAAAACCTAGGTGGACTTAGACATGTTCATATGACTCGACCATGATGTCTAGCATGTTTATACATTGACACATAGACTCTAATAACCTCAATAGACCTAAATGCCAAGCCGACCACCCCAACTTTGGAGGTATGCAGTGAAAAACTCAGAAATTATCAGTCGTTTATTCAACAACCAATAATAACCAAGGGAAAAAAAACACCCTGGGCTGATCAGATTGAAAAATAAATTCTAAGAGACCAAGTCTTTTACAGACACTATCATACTAGAAAATTTACTATAATTTCCCATGGGGTATGAACATGTGATATAGTACAACACGCACTTCCCAGAAGTACTTCCAAAGGTCTTTTGAAGTCCGAACAAGTTATCCTTGTCTGGTTCACTGGGCTCACTTGATAAAAAACCACTAAGTACAACTTAGGTGGTAACATTCTGGCTCCAACTATGGGACGTGTGCTCGATCTGGTCTTTAAGGCAAGGAGAGGATACGAGAACACCAGAATCTCTATTTTATATACCCTATAAAAACATTTCAACTTGACAAGAAAAACCTCAGTAGCACAAGTTTCATAAAAAACCAAATGAACCATTAAGCTGATTTATTTAAAAAACATAAATGTAACTAACTAAAAGAAGCAAGGTTTTATTATAGCTATGTATAAAATAGAAATGCAGAAAGTAAATTCTCTCTTTCAAGGAGCTTATTTTCCTACTCTAGGAATGATATAAAAAGGGTTAAGTGTAATCAGAAATCCAATGTAACCACCTAAGCATTTTATTAACATAAAAAAAACTTTCCTTGTCTTTGGTTACCAGCCAAAGTAAGGATACCTTATTCAGAAATTGCAAACCTACATGATGATTCAAAATGGGTGGGATGGATGGGAGATCATAGGCATGAATAATGTCATAAAAATTCTTCCCCAACTTGTATGTGCTCATGCAAGCTACTTCTATCCGTGACTGGATAGGACTGATATACCAATCATAACGATGAGGTAGACTGACTACATCATCATACTGATCATTGGGGCTTATAAAATGATAACTCGTTGCACAAGCCCTAAGTAGATCCAAATCATAAGGAACCTCGATATGTGAAAAAGATGGTTGAGATTGATATTCCATTGACTGCATCACATCAGACTTTTCACAATACTGTTTCTCAATGTCTTCATTATTGATACCCTTGTGCTGCTCTGCATGATATGAATCTGAATGATCACATGAAAATTCTGAATGCTCCTCTTCCATAATAAGGTTTTCCCAGGCATCCAGATCCATGCTCCCCTCTATGGATGTATTGTAGATTGGAATTCCACAAAATTTTGAATAGACACTCCCATTCTTGGACATATCATGGATGGGATTCTCCATAAGATTTTCACAAGTTGGATTATCTATGAAATTCCAATAGTCATCACTTCCATCCATGTCATATGTGGGAGAGTCTTCATCCATGGCATCATTCTCCTCCCTATCCATGTCTTCCCTGTATTCATAACAATCTTCTTCAGATAAAATGTTACAAGGCAATAAACTTTCCAAACCTTCATCAACATGTGGAGAACAAGGTCTAGTGTCACCACACACCATAGTGATCTTATCATAAGTTTCTTTATAGGCTTTTGTTATGATATCATGAAGAGGATCTTCAATATTATCTTCAATCTAGGAAACTTTTTGAACATACTCAATGGGATCACTTAGGATGTGTTGCTCAATGGGTTCCTCTAAATGGATTTCTGGAAAAATATCCGCATTGCTACACACCTTAGAATACCTCAAATCTTCAATTTTTTCAGCTATGGTGACATGAGGAGAGTCTTCAACAATGTTTTCAATCATGGGCTCCTCCTAAAGCTCTTCAATAGGATCATCCCGAGTGTCCTCATCTACAATGGAAGTCATGGGCTCCTTTATCTCATTTAGGTAGGTAAGGGTCCTTTCTACAACCGTCATCATATCTCCCTCACCATCATGCCACCTCTCAAAAAACATAGCACACAAATCTCCATGGGAGGTAATGCATTTATCAGGAAGACCACAAAGCCATGTCTAAGCCTTATTTTTCAAAGAATGAGCAAAGATTCGCATCACATTATCCCTATGAAGTATGTTTAGTTTTGTCAAAAATGCAAAAATAAATATGATGTGACAAACAGCTGAATCCCCATTTCCATAAAAAGTCGGAGCCTGGGAATATATTTCATCTTGGAGATATGGTTCAAAGTTAGGAAAACCTGGGATGCCCGAGAAATCGATCAAAGGATATGCACTAGAAATTAGAGCACCATAATCTTCATCATCCATAATGGCCTATCAGTATTATATATCAACCATGTATTTTGTACTGAAGCAGAGCTATCGAATAATAAGAAATTTTGTGTTTTACTATGTCGTATGAGCTCATCTACACACAACAAGTCTCAGCAAGTATATGAAAAAGCAGGGTTTTGTCCCTTGAATGGAGTCACCATGTGAAAAATAAAAATAAGCATTTATAAATCTTTTCACAAAAATTATTTTTTGCTTTTCTTTGTAAAAATAAAAACTGGAAAAAAGTCAGTAGAGTCGCTAGATGAAAATTAAAGATCTACTCTAAGCATTCATCAAACAAAGGAAAAAAAATGAAGAAAACAAAAGTCATGCTCAGGAATAAAAATATTTATCCCTGGCAACGACGCCAAAAAATTTTGCCGCCTTTCACACACCTGGGTCACGTGGCAGAAATCTTCAAGCCACTCACTGTGTCCTTGGGGGCAAGTCTCGAGTCAAGGCTGTCACCTTGTTCTTGACTCCTCCGTTTAGGCTCAAAATCCTAACGGAGCCAAGGGGGGTAGACGCTATTAAGTTACGAAGGATGAATTACTTAGTACGGTGATGTCAAATTGAATGAGTTACTTAGGAGTTTGGAATTTAACCATAAACAATCAAAGATGACAAGATGCAAAAATGAGCGCACAAAAGCACAATGCTGAGACACAATATAACTATATAGCAAGAAAATAACCAGTGCCTTAAAAATGGAGTCAAAAAAGAAATCATTGTACCTGCATGTGCTTGGAGTGAATGTTTTGCAATTGCTTCTTGGTACGTTTTAAGTTAATGTGAGGTGTGAGTTGATTAAAATTAGGCGAAGGGGTGGACTCCAGATATACCCGAGAGTACTTGGAGTATGTCCAAAACTAAACCTTCACGACTACCCGCAAGGAATATGTGGGCTGAATGGAGTCTCTGGGGCTATTGTTCATAACGCACCCATTAGGGTGTGACAGAGATTGGCGCCTCGAGGTCACTTTTCAGAAGTTCCTGCTTCCTTTGGGTATTTTGCCACCGTAATGGTTTGATCTAGGTGTTGGATTTTCACCTGATGGCTTGTCAATTTGGGAGAGTGAATCCTAATTATACTAGTCACTCAAGTTCTTTTGATATAGCTTTACTAATCGGATGAACCGCATCCAAGTGTAGAACATACACACCGGAGTCTTGTCAATTTTAGTAAATTTTTAAAATTGGGTGTTCTTGTTAAAAATAAAACCCTCCATGAACCTCTTTCGATCCAAGTGGATCTCAATTGGGGAATCAAGGAGGGGTTATTTTTATAATAGATGAAGAAACAAATGATAGAAAGGAAAACAAGATACACAATTCCGTTTTTCTAATTAGTCCTACCACGCATCTCTTTCCCCTTTCGGGTCAATTGGGAAGTCGTGGGGTAAGTATTAGGATTACTTTGAAATATCAAATATGGAATATGAAATTGATAATGAATCAAAGTATACTACCATGCAGATTAGAGCTATACTAGTTTGAAAAGATATGAGCAAAAAGTAAAAAATTGGCACCGACGCAAATCCCCCAGGGGGGATGGTGAATAGGCTCGAAAGAGCCTATTCAAAAATACCTTTTCCGTTTATTAGCAGAAATTTACAATATCAGCAAATTAAAATTGATGTGCTTTCGTCCTTTTTATCTGGGATCCAAAGGCTTACAACAAGCTTGTAACAAGCTAGAATTAAACAAGATGGTGGGGGAAGCTTCTGGGAAGCTCCAATTCATCCAAGAGTTGGAAAATGTGCAAAGTATCCTTCGCTTTTTTGTTAAACCTGCTAAAAAAAAGCAAGCAATTAGAATCAAATGTGGCCAAACACACTTTAAAAGTGTTTTGGGTCACCACGCTAGTTATAAAAAAAAACTAAGTACAAAATTGTTAAAGCGGGTAATCTAGTTTTGCAAAAAGGAACCGAGGAAAGAAAGATTTCCTTGGGATATTGGCTTGCTGTTTGGGCAGCCAATGAGATATGCACTTTTCTTGCAGAATTTAAATCTTTGAAGAATGGGAAAATAAACTACCTTATGAGCAAGCTTTAGATGTATGCTTTAGCTACTTGCAAAAAAGGAAATTCCTACACCTAGATCTATCTTTATGAAATGATATTCTTTGTAAAATTATAGATATAAGTAGAAATACTCTTATAAACTAGATCTAACAATATATATTCAGTTCTTAGAACTAGATATGATGATAAGGGGAAGAGATAGGTAACCGAAAGATTGATTTTTTAAAGAAAGGAGGAAGAGAAGGGGAAAATCCCATTGTTGGATGGATCTGGAATGGAAACTTGTTAGTGGAATATAGAGGGGCAATGCCTTCACAAATTTTTTGGATGTATAGTGGAGTCAAACTAGATCCATAGCTTGTCCAATCCTTGCTACCTGAAAGCTAAACCCACAATCCTGCATGAAACCTCATGAGATTTGGATATATATATGAAAAAGAGACAAAATTTACATGCAAATAAACTTATTAAACATGTATAATATATATATTCAAACATATACGCTATGAGATATAGAAAAACAAGTAACCTTACATGCCCAACTATACTCCTATTGATTCAGCTGAATCGTTCAAGCCAGACAAGGTTCAGATGTAGAAATTGAGAGAAAAGCCAGCAACATCAATAGCTGTAAGACAATGCTTAATCCACACACATGAGAGAATTACATCATTTAGTCTCCAAAGCTTCTTTATTCCAACAATAAAAAAATTACAACAATATTACAATAGCAAGCCGTTCAATCCAACTCTAACTAGCTTGGAAGAGGCTGATGTGCTTGGATATATACAAAAACCAAGAGATCCAGCATAGGGGGGGCGCAAATCCCAAGGAGATAGGCCAAATATGCTGATGGAGAGTCCATAAATGCCTGATTTGTGTCTAACTGAGCCAGATCTGAGTCTCACTGAGTGTAATTGTCAATCGAAGAGCTGATCTGACTGACACCTCAACCTGTTGACTGAAGCATCCACCAAAACTCATCCAGATGAGCCAAAACATGTTGAGGAGAGAGGGAGGGTAAAATTCCCCATAAAGGATGCTGAAGATCAACTATGGATCTGATTTGATCACCTCCTTTAGTCAAGGATTTGTCAGACCCAGTCAATTTGGTTCAGATCTGACTGATTTCAATCAAATCGGCTAAGAATCCACTGATCTATGATTTTGGATTTGCTCCATTATTCATCAATTTATTAAGTAAAATAATCAATAAACGATTTTTTGGGGCTTTCTGACCTGAGTGATGGAAAATCACTCAAAACTAGGAAATAGTGGGTCCATGGGTTTACATGGTGCTCTTAGATTGAAAATGAGCACCTACATGAATGAAAATGATTATTTGGCCCACTTTTATTACAAAATCAATTTTTCCAATTAAACTATTAAAAAATAGCCTAAGTTTTGGAAAAATTAAATTTTAATAAAAAACACTGAAAAAACTAAAAAATTGAAAAATCCTAGGGGGACTTAGACATGTTCATATGACTCGACCATGATGTATAGCATGTTTATACATTGACACATAGACTCTAATAACCTCAATATGACTAAATTCCAATCCAACCACCCCAACTTTGGAGCTATGGAGTGAAAAAACTCAGAAGTTATCAGTTGTTTATTCAACAACCAATAATAACCAAGCAAAAAAAACACCCTGGGCTGATCGGATTGACAAATAAAGTCTAAGAGACCGAGTCTTTTACAGACACTATCATGGTAGAACATTTATTACAATTCCCCCATGGGGTATGAACATGTGATATAGTACAACACGCACTTCCCAGAAGTACTTCCAAAGGTCTTCTGAAGTCTGAACAAGTTATCCTTGTCCGGTTCACCAGGCTCACTTGATAAAAAACCACTAAGTACAACTTAGGTGGTAACAATATCCACCAAATATTAGCAATGCATGAGGAGCCACAACTCTATGGGAAGGTTCTTCTATTGCCTTTGGATCAGAATTAGTTCCAAGCCTTAGAACATCTGACCTCATCCTTCTTTAAATCTCTTGGGAAGATTTGTTACCCTAAAAAGGTCTCTCCTCTACCTATTGCACCCTTTGACCAACACGATGTTTGAAGAGAATACTGAAGTATGCCATCAGATTAGGGCATGTTACCCACAGAGAATAAGAAAACTATTGAGGAATTGGGGTTCAATAACCTGTAAATCCAACTCTACATGATTCATTTGTTTGATGATTCCGATAGCTTCAAGGTACATATTGCATCCTTGGTTTTTATGTGTTTAGAATATATTCCTTCAGTTTGATGGAAAATAATAAATTAACAGACTTTCATGCATATTGTCATTGATGAGGTTTATTTAGGTCCAAACCCCAAAAATGTTTGAGGTTGGATTCTGATTAACAGTTTTTAAATATGTATTCATTCGATTGAAAGTTGTTTGGTATTGGGAATTCATTTCCCTATTAGTCATGTGTGTTGGTGTGGTTATGGCCCGGAACATCTAATTCAGGAATTTTACCCAAATGAATAAATTGCCAATGTCAATGTTGATAATGAGTATTTGTAGGTTGTTTGTATTATCGTCATCAATTCTGAGGATTATTAGGGAGGGTTATTTTCTTTATACACTACAAAAACTCACTGTTAGTGTTAGTGTCAAGGATAAAGTTAAAACCCAAATCCTAAAACCCAATCATGGTTTCTTAGTGGAAGGGGGAGGGAATAATATAAGGCCAATAAGAAATCTCGATGGTTGAGAAGGGTGGGTTACGTTCATTGGAATAGATACTAACCCATTTTCATAAGGAGATACTAAGAAATTGGAAGTTGAGTTCCACATACTTGGAGAGGTTTGAGGCATCATGCTATACTTTGAGGGCGTCGTATGGGAATGTGAATAGGTTTGTGACACATAGCGAGGGAGCAAGAGGATTCAATTCCATACCATAGATGGAAGCATTTCAATCATGTATTGTGGATAGGATATTCTCTATGATGATATCCTTCTCCTACAATCCCTTCCTTCACTACACACCCCCCCCCCCCAAAAAAAAAAAAAGTCCCTGGATGTTATTAAAAAAAATGCAAAACAAATAATCTAGAAAATTCTATCAAATTCCTTCAATATATATGCTAGAAAGTACCAATAACATTTTCCAAACCCGACATTTTGTATGGATGATATTTTGATTCCCAATATACAAAGGTCTTATTAGTGTGGTAGCCATGAAAATCAAACCCTAGAGTGACTTGTGTAGAAAAATATATCCCTCGCCACTTTCACCATAACCAAGGAAAGTCACTTACTTTCCATAATCCTTCCTAAATGGCCATTCAAAACAATTCAGTATCGAATAGAAATATTCAAGCATAAAATCTAGGGAATCGTATGTGTAACCATTAAAGATTAAAAAATAGTAGAGTTCGACGTCTCAAACCCCACATGGCACTGAAACTCCCACATCGAGGATCCAAGATATCAATGTTGAATCCTCGTACCAGTGGTCAAGGTAGCTCCTTGACTTTCATCAATTTCCCTAGGGATAATGATTTAAATAAATGATGCTTAAAGACTATATTTCACATTCATTGTTTAGGGCATCCTAAGTTGGATCAATCGGGTTGAATCAGTAAGTTAGAACACCAGAATTAATAGGGTCATCTTGGTTGGCTACCTGGTGGGATCAAGTTCATCTTGAACCTTTAGGGACCAAATCTAAGTTAACCAAAGCAATCCGAGCGCTTCTGAGATCGGAAGTGAAGATGCTCCACTCAGGAAATTATAGTTTAGCAAACACAAATGCCTTTATTTCTATTGTTCATTAATCCCATCTCACACAAAAAAAGGAGCGATCAAATTCATAGCTAAGGAAAGTTACTTACTCGCCATGTGTCCTTCTGATATGGCCATTCAACAAAATCCACAATCAAATAGCAGAGGTTGACGGTTAAATCACAATTGAATAGAAGACGTTAGACATGTACCTATTAAATATTAAAAATAGCAAAGGTCGACGATTAAAACCCTGTGTTGTACTTTGGGTTCACCACTCCCCATGAGTTTCGTGACATGGACTAATAGACTCGTGAGATCCTAACTCTGGCAATTGTGATGAAGATTAACACCTACAGGTTATGGTCTAATGACATTCATGAGTATTGGGTGTTATATTGTCTTAATGAATCACCAAATATTTAATTATCGTCCACAGTTTGTAAACTTGGAGTTGAAACACAATATATGATAAGGTAGAGGGGTACCTAGGATGTTGTAGAAATATTTTAATAAAGAAAAGATCGGAAGATATTTCAAAATGAAAAAACCGAGTCAAACATCAGAAATCCAACTACTAAGTTAATTAGACTTGAACAAAACCAATAGATTAGAGCAGTATTAATTTATACTACTCTACTCTATGAACAATAACTAAAAATATATATAAACGATACTATTCTAAGGAACAAGGCTTGATTAAAAGTAACTACTCTTTACAGTGAAATCTATCAATTATTCAGCTTCTAGAATAGAAATTCGAAAGGCTATAAAAAAGTTTATAATTCTAACTATATGGAAACAAAAGATTATATTACCTAAAGTAAAATTATTACTACTTAATATATCTAAGAAATCCAATAATCTAAACTATGCATTCATTTAACAAACACAATAGCTAAGCTAAATTATCTAGTTCCATTCTCCTTAAAGATTCTGAGGATATGCATTCAATATGACAGGAACTAGAGAAGGTGTGTCAAAATGACTTTCAAAGTAAATCAGGAAGTGGAACGGGATTAAATTTAATTTAAATTCTACAAAGAGGTGTAAACTAAAGAGTGTCCAATTACAAGTGATATTAAACATTGTGATTTATTCTCTATCCATAAGCAAATGACTCTAGTTGAAATGAGATGTTATGAACACTAATCTATTAATAAAAAACAAGATTATTTTAATGATTACTTTGAAGTTGGAGGTCTGCTATTCTAAAGGGGTAAAGCATGGAATATATTTAAGGAAATAAATATAATCTAGAAGCAAGTAGAAAACCTAATAAAGATATTTTATTTCTATTCTATGAACATCTTCAGTAACTAGAGAATAAGAAGGACAGATCTTATGCTAGAAATGATGATCAAACCATAAGGAGCTAATGTACTTTTTAGAGAATAAAATTAATAAGTTTAATTCTAAAACCAATCTAGTAAATCGAACTGGAAATGTAATTTGACAAGCTCTTTAAAACAATAATCAATTAAGAAATCAGATACAAAAGAAACACAACTCAAACAAAAAATAAAGCAAAAATAAATAAAATCTAAGAAGCACTATGGAGCTTAAAGGATACTTTATGTGGTTTGAAATAAGGTTCTAGTTAGATATATGACTACTGGTTGACTATAGAAAATAACACAATTCGAAAACTAGGAAAACTGAACTTTAAATAAGCATAAAATAAAACAGGAAATATTAAAGTCTGAAAGATAGTCCAGATGGCAGTAACGAAAGACAGTCCGAATGACAGTCCAAATGACGAAAAACAATGTAACTTATGAAATAAATGACCTAAATGATCCTGACACTAGCTGGTTTATGCGTGTGAGTTTATAATGCAGAAAAATTCAATAACTAAGCTATTTAGCAATTGAAATAGCATAGAACAACTTATGCTAATCTATCTTTAAGAAAATAAGTCATTTCCTATTGTATAATAAAATAGATTAAAGGACAAGTGCAATTAACCTACAACTACATAATATTTTAATAGAATTGAACCAAACTACGAGTTAGGCCTAAAACTTTGAACTAATTAAACTATGTCTAATTACAAATATAAAACTCAAAACCAAACTAAAGGAAAGACTGGAAAGAACTATGCATGACCAGTCACTTTCAATTCTGGAAATAGAAACTATGTTAACAACATAATGTAAATTATATTAACCACATCAGATACACATTACAGAGGCAAGGAAATAAACAACATCAACTTATATGAGAATTGAACTACACACAGAAACTGGAAATGAAACTACTTATCTGCAAAAAAGGAATAATGGAAATACACAAATGGATACCTCTGGTTGTTGAGGGGCCCTTCTCAGCAATTACAGGTTGTGCTTAGATCAATCAATCACTCACAAAGACAGAGACAGATATTCATAGATGAAAATAGAATTTGTATTAAACTTAAATAGAGTTTACAGAGTTTTTATCCAATGACAACTGCTACTAGCCTACTCTCATCGTGAGACATCATTTATACATCTTTTACAATGGAGTGAGCGGTTTGGCCCTTTCAGTGATCGACCGCTCTAAAAATAGACAACCTTAACTGCTTAAAAAAGGATTGTGTAATGATTTATGACATCACACACCCGTCTTCCTAATCCCTTGTGCATCGGTTCTCCTCGCGAGAGCTGTTGGTGTATGGATATCTGTTGATGTGGGAAGAGTGCATGGTGTCAGGCTGAGAGGACAAGATATTGAATATTCTAGAGCATGGACTCTCACACAAGGAAGACACATGGCCAACAAAACCATGAAACCGTTATGTGCTTTTAATGCCCGAGAATATTCCAACCAACAGATCCGCGCAGTGATCAGAGAGATGTATGACGAGATCGATGTGACTGTGCGTGTTTGGAGTGAATACATGTTCAAGTGGAGGTTCGTTTTAAAACCACATCCTACCAAAAAAATATATTTACGATGCACATTTACAAATGTCACATAATTGTTAATAAATCCATGAAAAAATGGAATTTAAACAAGACTTGCATAATATTAAATTACATTCATACATGTGTTTACATTGTGGTCTGAATGGCAAGAAATATGCCAAAAGGAGACAAAATTAATGCCGACAAAGAAAATTAATAATAAAAAATGATGACAAAATTAGGATCAACACTTCCCCAATCCGGAGAGATGCCAGGTCCCAGTGAGCAAAACAAAAAGGAAGTTAGGAAGAAGGCTGAGCTGTGTTAGAAGCTGCCTTCGACTTAGCAGAGGAAACGAGAGATTTGAATTTCAACTTCTTGGCTTGCACCTTCAGAACATTAAGCCTCTCTTAACGAGAGTCACACAAATAGGTTATGGCCTTATTGAGCTCTTCAACAGTCGTAACTTGAAGAAGTAGATCCTTGTTTTCTTGACGAAGATCAGAAATCATCTCAGCATATATTCTATTTTGGCTTGTCGATTGTGCTAATTCTTGATGAAATACATGGCTATAAATTTCTGCAATCACCAAATTGATATCGCACACAATTTCCAACCATAACATAAGATTTCATGCTAAAATACGTATGAAAATGCACCAAAAATTAAGGGTACTATTGGCTGGAAAATATCATTAGAAACATTCTCCACAATCTGAACTTTTTTATTGATAACATGGTTGGAAATTACGCACATAAATTTCTGAAAATGATGATTTTAAAAATGGTTTACCTGTGCTATTTCCAATATACTTTTCACATACAAATTCATCAAAATTGGTTTGTGGAACGAAATTTTCTAAGTTCTCTCCATGTCACAAATTTGCTATATATGTTGAGAAAAATATGCATTATACAAGGTATAGGATGGTTGGAAATTTCCTTGAAAATTTTGCAATAAATATTCCCAAAATTTAGTGTACATGGATGAAAAAAATATTCATAAATATATTCATTGAACTACCCAAAATCTAAATCATGCACAGGAGGAGCATATGACTAGAAAATATCTTGAAAAATTTCTAGATTTACCTCCTCTATTTTGGGTTGTCCAAGGACCTTAAAATTATGCATTATATTCCTTAGAAACATCACCATGAGTGTCAATAATAGGGCCCCAAAATTTTTTACAATAATTCATATCCCTATCATGATTGGAATCTAAAAGGTAATGTCTTTAACTTCAGATCCTTGGTTGTATCCATATTCATCAAATGGATTGGTAAATACCTCTTTTAATTCATCATCTTCCAATGATTTTTATTTCATATTATCCTTCTTAAAATCATCAATAACAAGATCATATAATTTATAATTTTAAGCAGACAACATGCTCACCAAATATTTTTATTTGTGGAAGGGTGGAATGGGATCTTGGACACTCTCATCAGCCAAATCCTCTTTACTTTTATATCCAATAGTTTCTTCATTGTTTTCTTCATAAGGAGATGAAATTAATTGTTCAATTAATTTCCCATTTGAATAATAAATATTCTCTTCATGGGAGTCTAAATAATTAACTTCAACAATATTATCAGCCATATACTCTTCATGATCAAATACAAGTGGGAAATGACATGATAGAAAGTCATCAAACACATGCACATCATAGTATTCTTTGATAAATTCTTCAAATGACCATGTTTCCTTATTGTTCTTCATTATATTCATCAATATCATCATCATCATCATCTTCATAATCATCATCATCATATTCGTCATCATATTCATCATGATACTCTTCATCATCATCATCTTCCTTATCATCATCATCATAATCATCATCTTCATCATCAACGTCTTCGTTATCACCATCATCATCTTGATCGTCATATTACGAAGAGATGGAAGCGAATTTTTGAGTGAATTTAAGAAAACCAAAAGAGGTTTTTGTCCATCATGGAATCATGCACAAAAACCTCTCTCATTTTTTGCAACAACTGTCATGGATTCAAAGACTCGAATCGATCTTTACGACCTTTGTTTTAGGGTTTAAAATATTAAATAATTTATTGTTTTAGTCACAAAATTTGGGCACGATTTGTGAGAAGATGGAGAAGTGTTTTTGAAATACAAAATAGGTTTTTGGAAATTACATACCAATACATAAAAACCTCTTTGATGTTTTACACATGTATCATGGATTGAGAGATATGAAGGGGTATTTGAGATCCATTTTTCAGAAATTCGCCAAAAGTAGGAAAAATATTATTTTTCATATTAAGAACAAAAAATTGGCTAAGTGTTAAAATTAGAAAGTTGAAAAGGAATTTGGAAATAAAACCAGATAAATATCATCATGACATAAAATATATAAACATGTGCCCCTACTCTTCAACAATTCAATATCATTCATCTTCTTCTTCATCCAACTCAACATCTGTGTCAGGATCTGGTTCAGAATAAATATTGATGAAAGGATCATTCACATCAACATCATCATCAACAAAATTTTCATAAATATATTCATCGACATCGTCAATGAGATCATCGTCTACTACATTTGGATGATCAACCTCTTCAACTTATTCATTTAACACATCAACTGCGGCCTCCTGCTCCTAATCTAAATCATCATCATCCTCTTCTTCGTGATTATATTCATCATCTACATGATTATACTTTATTGGTATTCATCTTGGATCGTATCTAACAATGTATGACCTGTGATAATAATCAACCCATAGTTACCTACCTTAGACATTAATTTAATAATTTTTGTCTTCTTACCTAGTTTCCTAGATTCCACTCTATGCTAGTTTCCTTCTACATGTCCTAGAAGTCAATACATGCTAAAACCGAGTCATGGAGCACTCGAAAAACATCCTAGAAACCAATTTTAGCATGTATTCTTTATTCCATATTCTCCAAAGCGCATATCTACTTTTTCTATAAAGTTGCCTTGTTTTATTTCTGATTTAAGGCAAAGGAAAAGCTAGACTAGTTGTAACAGCCTTGCTTTTTTCCCACATCATCCTCCTTCCTTTCCTCCAAATAAAAGCATGTATGAGTTGTCTTTCCATCCCTCTTTATCTTTTCCACTTGACTTATCCAATTTGTGAGCATCTACCTAGAGTTGGAAATTGCTTTATGCACCTATGGGGGATTTTACTAGTTTTGGTAAGCCTGCTTTTGACTATTTTGAATGGCATATTTATACATTTGAATATATCATGTAATTATATATTATAGAATCCTATTAATTCATAAGTTTGGCTATTGTACACTTAATTAATACAAAATAGTGTTATGCTCCAATTTCAGTCTCCTTTGGTGTTAATTTTGCATGTTTGATTTGCAATTTTGTGAATGTAATTGTTCTATATCTTGGGTTCAATTTCCACATGGTATTAGAGACTTTGTAGATAGATTTATCTCCTTCCATATCGCTATTGCAGGTTTGACATCTTGGCTGGTGTTGGGGCGCGCACCTTAATGGTCTTTAATTTTGGTAACTTCGCGGCTTTTGTGGAAGCTTGTAAGAGGAATTGCGACTCAAAATAGTCTTAGGGGTGTCGGGGTTGAGTCAAAGCCATCTTTTTTGTAATTGTCCATAAATTTTAGGTATAAGCCCATGATTTTGTAATGGTGCACTTGTATAAATAGGCACTCATGTAAAGATGTCAAAGGTATCTAATGACACGAGGATCATATGATGCGAAGAAGTTAGATCTATTTTCGGGTTTTAAGGCCAAGTCCCAGCTATGTGCATGGACGACCTCTGCAGCTGTGTGCACATAGGTTTTTTGTAAGGAAAGGAATTGCAGCTAAGTGCACAGCTTAGAGTTTGTAAGAAAGGAACTGCAGCTAAGTGCGCAGTTAGCCTTGAAGGAAGGATCTGCAGCTGAGTGCGTAGATCAGAATTGTTGTTTTGTAAAGAGTTGAATAAAAGCAGTTCTGTAGATGTATCCCCTACCCTGGGGGTGAACCACGTTAAATCTTGTGTTGTGTTATTTTTTGCTATGATGTTTTATGCTTTTGATAAGTAGGTGAGTGCTAAAGTAGGATAACTGTTAATTAGTAACTTTGCTGTGAATTCCCAGCTAAGGGTTAAGCAAGTAACGTTATTTATCTAAACTACGAAGCTATTTTATTGAATATCAAAGCTCTATTTTGTATAAATAATTGTTGTTAAGGCTAAAGGTACAGTAATATCCCTCTTCTGCTTGCAGAAACCTTATTCTACAGCACCCCATAGCTGTTTCGGGTGAGACTGCAACCTGTTCATAGGTTGTTGCCGAAAGGGCCAACACTGTGGGTCTTTTTGTTGGTGCGAAGTTAAAGTATAAACCCCAGGTCTGCCCTATAGCCCAACAAATTGGTTCCATTTACAAGACACATATCTGCTTCAAGAGGGATTTACGTCGTACTTGAAGGGCTATGTTTTGGATGCCCTCAGTAAAAGAAATCGGTGATTAGATTGAAGAGACTTACCTGAAGTTTGCTGAGCAAGAAAATAGGGATCCTCGTCGCAGCTCAGATGACTTTTTGTAAAGGTACATTTTTACTGATATTCATGAAATTTTCTTTGGTAGTATCCACATAGAATTGCACCAGTGGTTATCTAGGTTGACAGAAAGAAAGACCAACTTCAAGAAAGATCATTTTCCTGATTGGACCCCCACAAGAATTAACATATTGAAAAGAGTGAACAATGCGATATCACGAGCTGTTGATTTCTGGACAATGCGAACGCTTGAAGCATTTGTGATAGAGTTTTCCATCGACACAAGTACCTCCTTTAGCGAAGCTGAAACATAGTTTTTCAAAGGACCAAGGGGTAAGTACCTATATTCATTTAGTTTGCGAATTAAAATGCTCCTGGATGAGAAAGGTATATTGCTTAGAGAATCAGATTTCTAGATTTATTTTTACTAACCTATGTTTGGAAGTGAAAGTAACTTCGACGAGCAAAGTGGTTTGCTGCGAAGCGGTAAAAGATACAAGAGAAACCTAGAATCCTATACCCTAGGCTAGAATACATAGTATACACCATTAAGTCTAGAAGACCAGGAATCTGAAGAAACCCCTTTTGTTAGAAACCCTCCTAGAACTCCGCAGCGCAGATCTGTTACCCCTGAGAACCCGTCGCAGTCAGAAAATAACCCTAGCCTGAGTATTCCTGTCACAGGTCAGTCTACCCCAGTAATTTCCCCCCCGCCTACTACCAGTCCCCCTCCCTCCCCCCTTTGATCTAAAATGGCCCATGTGAATGATGACATCAAACTACCAGTATTCAAAGGAAGTGGATCGAAGGATTCAAAATAGTTTTGGTTCTTATGCGAAGCTGTGTGGACTGCGAAGAACATTATGGATCAAGATATAAGAAGAGTGCAACTGGTTACTTCTTTCAGAGACCGGGCTTTGACTTGGTTCATGAAGTTTTCCAGCACTCAGAACCATGCCTTGGATGATATTAAAGCAGCAATGATCAAAGAATTCAAGAAGCCTAAATCAGAGTCACAGTGTATAACTAAACTGAAAGAGATTCAGTAGAGGCGAGGTGAATCAGTTTGGGACTTTGATCAGAGGTTCAAAGTGCTGCTAGATCAATTTAGTTTCACTATTGGACCAGCGCAGCATAAATAATGGTTCATAGCAAGATTATTACCCCATATTAGAACTCCACTCATGCAACAGAAGGTTGTTCAATAGCAAGAGGCTTTGGAGATTGCTATGAAGCTTGAAACAATGCCTGTCGAAGATAATTCTGGTATAGCCCAAATACAAGCGCAGTTGGAAGAAATGGCTCTGGAGCTTCACGACATGATGAAGGGGAAATCTATTCATGAAGAGGTTTGGTGTACATGATGTCGAACAGAGGGTCACGATAAGAAACAGTGTCCTGCATTAAGAAATTACCTGAATACTGGTGCACCAAACCCATTTAACCCCAGTGTTCTATATTGTGATATCTATAGAAAAACTGGCCAACATCGACCTGATGAATGCTATCTACTGCAGAGATATGTGCAAGTACCTAAGAATCCATATTGCAAGTTCTGTAAGTCAGTTGGACACAACGAAGAGGAATGTCACAGCTTTGACCTTATGAGAAAGCGAACATATGATGCTTATAGGGTACATAATCATGCACAAATAAATGATGGATATGGTTACCGCGGTGGTCGAGATAGTTTCGGAGGTCGTGGTAATGGTGGCATGTTGGGAAGAGGATGAGGTCAGGTTGTGTGTTATAACTGTAATCAGGCAGGACATCTAGCTAGAGATTGTCAGAACCCAACTATGACATGTAGATATTGCAGAGCGGTAGATCATGTGATTGAGCAATGCCTACAGTTGATAGCCAAGATAGAAGAAAGAAATGCCCCTCCTAATCAGAACATTCAGATGATTTATGTGGAGCAAAGACCTGTCCCAGCCATTAACGTTGTTACGAGGAGTGGAGCTACGACAAAAGTGCAGACTAAGGAAAAATAGCCTGATGAGGCTTGGGTTCGTAAGACCCCAGAGAAAATTCCAACCTTCGATGTGGGAAGAGAAAAAGAAACATTTATGGAAGCCAAAAATGACTTTTCTGGTCCGAGCACATCTGTAGCACCTGCGCAACAGCATCAATAGTAGTTACAGTCTCAAGAAGCTTTGGCGGATAAAGTAAGTACACTGTCATCATTTTTGTAGAGTTGTATGAATCTATTAAGGAATCAGGATGCTTTAAATGAGTTACATAAATTTATTGCTTCTTGCAAACCTCAACAAAGCTCTAGTATAGAAAAAACTGTTAATAGAGTTAGAAGAACTGGAAGAGAAATGAGATTGCATGCTCAGATAGGAGAGTATGACATGACTGACATCATCTTAGACTTGGGATCAGAAGTAAATGTCTTAACTAAGCAGACATGGGAACAAATGGGAAAACCTACCCTTGAATGCTCCCCCATACAGTTGAGATTAGCTAGTCAGCAGAAGATTGTGCCCCTAGGAAGATTCCCTAGTGTCCCAGTAGACATTGATGGAGTCAGGACCTTAGTATATTTTGAATTCATTGAAATAATTGATGATAGAAACCCCAATCTAGCCTTTCTAGGAATTGAATGGGCAATGGAGAATTCTGCAGTAATCACCCTTAAGAATAGGCAGATGACTTTTGAAGGGAAAGGCTTGAGAATCATAGTACCCTGGGACCCTTCTCAAGGAGAAAGGTACATAGAGCCAGTCAGAGATGAAGATCAAGATGTTTTGGATCATATCTACAACATCACAGCTAAGGGGGAAGACTATGTTAACCCTACTCCTGAAGGTATAATGGATTGTAAGTGTGACAGTTCTTGCATGACTGATTCAGATGAAGGCTTAGAGAATTGGAAGAATAGACTTTATGAATTACATGGACATCGATGTGCAAGAATTACCAAGTCTCTCAGATGGCTTGGCTCACAGACAAGAGTCTTACCTATTTTTGATGGCTTGACAGACCCTGAATATTTTATTTTGCAATTTTCAGAGCAGGTACCAGATTCACAAAAAATGGACACTCTAGATTCAGTATTTAGAACCACAGCTACTAGATGGTGGAAGGGTCATAAAAAGTACATCCATAGTTGGGAAACTTGTCAAAAGTCCCTTCGCCTGAGATTCATGGATCAACCTCAGGAGGTGCGAAGCAGGTTTAATGGTAAGACTAGCCCTCAGGAATATTTGGAGCAATGTTATGAAGCATGGAAGCATGTACCTCATGAAGAATGGGTACATAGGTTTATACACACTCTGGAACCTATAGCAAATAACTGGTATGCAGAAGTGGAGCTTCGCCATGGTACTGTAAGTTGGGATAGTCTTGTTGATAGTTTTGTGCTGACATTTTCTATTAATGAGGTTTGTCCTGCTTTGGACACAGCTATCAGGTTGATCCATGCTAAGATGTTTGATGATAAAGAAATAGCAGAGTACCAACCTGATTGGAAGGAACAAGAGGCCAATGCAGTAGAATGCTATAACCTCGCAATTGATGAGGATGAAGACCCGCGCAATATTAACATTCCTGAGTCAAAAGGACATTGCAAAGTACATGGGCCAGCAGTATAAGCACCTGAAGTGACTCAGCCATTGAAGACAAGGAAAATAAACATTGGATCAGAAGAACAACCCAAGTATGCTACCATTGGAGATTATTGGGATGAAGAAATGGTGAGAAAAGTGACCCAACTTCTCCATGAATATCAGGATTTATTTCCGATGAAGTTCTTAGAAATGAAAGGTATCCTTCGTGATATAGGAGTGATAAAAATCCCTTTGAAACCCGATGCGAAGCCTATGAAACAACGCCCTTATAGGTTGAACCCTAAGTATAAAGAAAAAGTCAGGATGGAGCTAGATAAGATGCTCACTGCAGGAATCAGCGAGGCTGTCAAAGAAATTCTGTTGTGGTATAAGGATGTGTCGAAGGCCCCTATTGTGCCGAAGCTAAAGTTGGTGGTTGTGCCGAAGAAGAAAGATGTGTCGAAGCTTAAAATTTGACCGTTGAAAAAAACCAGATTTGGCGGCGCCGGTACGTTAACTGCATTAACTGCCTGTAATAATGAGATCCTGGAAAATCTAGCACCATTTGGACAAGATCTCTATCAGATTTGGTGGCTTCAATGCGCAGTTATGACATATTTCGTTGATGGATTCTATAAGAAGACACCCACACCCGCGAAGTTTGCATTATGCAGTTTCTTGAGTTTTACAATTGAACCCATGATAGATGATCGCGAACTTCAGGAATTAGTGAGAGAATTTGAACAGGGGGTCTACAGAACCTTTTCATCCACCCACCTACACCTGCACCCCGTGAAGAGATTCCCTAGCTCTGACTCATCCAATGCAGACATGATCTACCAGGAAAAATTTTAAGCCAGAAGTACGCTCTAAGCGGAACGAAGATAGACACAAGCAATCAGGGAAAACACCGGAGGATCCCGAGATGAATCCATCTGGTTCAGCAGAGATCCCACCTGAAGGAGATGAGAACGTTGCCTCGTAGCGTCCACCATATCTTCCACCTATTCGACCAGAAGTTCAGCTACCTCGGCGGACAAAGAAGTTCACATTACGCACCCCTTCGCTGCCACTGGGTGTGTAGTTGGTTGGAACCATGATAGGGAAAATAGACCGGCTTAAGTATGCATACCACGATACGAATGATCTTGGGAAGTTCCCATAGTTCTCACCTGGAACATACTTGCACTCCGTCAAATATCTGGAGACTGGAGCGACATTAATGGAAGTGAAACAGTGGGCTGCTGGCTTGGAGAAGGCTGGCTTATTGAAGATGCTAAATGTCCCCCACTTTGGTCGTAGCACACAGGTAACCATGGTAGTCAAGCAGTTATTGGAATTGGTACATGATGGGCACCTATGGATAGGAGACAAGAGAATTCCTATCAATGGCGAACTCATTCATAAGATCACAGGCTTACCGAAGGAAGGGCCTGATCCGGGGATTGAATTTCCTTCAAAACACAAAGATATGAAGCTAGCACACAGCATGAAGGAATGCTTCGGGCTCACAAAAGGAAAGCGATAGTATCAAACCTCGACCATTCAGCATCAGAACATTCGATTTGCCACATAGCCCTTAGCATGCAAGCTAATGCGAAAGTGCAAACCCAACGAAGTACCTACCCCAATTGTCAGTATTGCTGCAAACTGTGCGGAAGGCTACAGTTACAACTAGGCAGTGTACATTGCTAAGGAATTCCTTGAAGATGCCCACGATGTGCAGGAGAAAGGTAGACTCTTTCACTATTCATGGCTGATAGTGCTAATTGCACTGGTTGGGTGGAAAGAACCTACTGAGGCACAGTTTATTGATGTGCCTCCAGACATGCCTGGCGCAGCAAGGTACGCATCTCTGTGGGTGTCGCAGGATAAAGCCTTACAGTAGATGATGAATTATGTGTTCGCCTTTTACTCAATGAGTATCTCATATGAGATTATAAAGACCCCACGGCTCAGTAATGAGCTATTCTCTCAGTATGATGGAGCGACCAACTTTAGGGCCGACATACATCATCTTTTCATCCAGGCCCATGTAGATAAAAAGCATAAATGGTTTAAGTTACCATACGTAGTAACTAAAGAAGACATCCTCCCAGTAGTTCAGCAGTGGCCGACTGAATGGTTGAAGGATGCAGGGACAAAACCCAACATTCCAGTCCCCCCAGTCACTAATGTAGATGCAGGCCCTAGTGAGACACAGTAGAATGACACACTCGAAGAAAGTGAAGAACAGAGTGAGCCACAGCAGAGTGAAGGCGACCAGGGTGGAGATGACGGAGATGAAGAAGAAGAAGAGGACTCGGTCAAAACAGTCTCAGACCCTAATCGTCCAGATAAGCGCAAGTCACCAGAAGTAGAGGAAGTGACCAAACCTCAGTCCTGAAAGAAAATGAAGGCATCAAAAGACAAGAATATCGATGAAGAGCCTTCCCTGACAACTGAGGAGCTTGATCAGGCTCTGACGAAGTCCACAGAATTTCTCACCAAGAAATGGTCAGAGTTTGTAGCTACGCACCTTGGTGCACTCACCGGCATAGCTTGGGGAATTTCAGAGCTGAAGGAGTTAGCAGAAAAATCAGCAACTGGTGCTGCAGCAAACAGTAACCCCGTAAGTGCGCAGCCAGACACAAGACAATGGCAAGTTAGAGAAAACATGGGACAAGTGTTAAGTGTAGACCTCATAATAACTAACGCAATGTCTCGCTCGGAGATGATCTTGATAGTTGTAATAGATTACACCATGATGTCCATGACGGAGTTTCTTCTTTTCCAATTAGCAATCATGAAGGAGATCCAAGCACAGGACCACTACTCTTAGATACAATTGAAAAATACCATGAAGCGGAGTGAGAGCCTCGCAGCGCAGTTGGAGGAAGTGGAGCAGAGGAAGAGCGATGCAGAACATAAGCAGGTCACATTGGCACGAGTATTGGATGAGGCATGTCGAAGTATTCCCGACTTCGACATCCAGGCCAAGGAAGAGTCGGAGCAAATAATCGCCAAGCTGAAATATTATGCACAGCAGTCTCGCAGTGAAATAGAGAAGCTCAAAGCAGAACATGAGGCTCAGATTGAGGAGCTTCAACTTTGCATCATCCCAGTGAGCCCACCAGAAGTTAGGGAGTAGCACCGCGGAGATATTCAAGCCTCAGCAGCAAATATCTCAGATCTCATGAATAGCACAGCAAAACTGCTAGAGTAAAGCGTTGACGCCTGGACAAAACTGCAGGAAAATCCAGAAGTAGAAAAGTTGTAGGAAACCATCAAGCAGCGACAGATAGAGCTGGATGCAGTGAAAGAAGAAATTAAGACTCTTCCTCCTATGCAGAAGATGCTCAAGGTAAAGCAAAGTAAGGAACTCCAGCAAGAAATTGAGTCATGCAGAGCGAAAGCAACACTACTAGAAAATTCTATGCAGCCCCTTGTCAATGAGGCCTTGGAGTTGAGTACTGCTGCGGATAGCCAGCTCAAAGATCTGAAGAAGTACGATGCATTTGCACAAGAAAAGGCCAGCGAAGCATCAACAGCAGCATTGCAGGAGTTGGTGGAGAAGGAGCAAGTAGCCGACGATATCATGCGCGGCCTCAACAATCAGTTTATTATCCTTGTCAACAAGATTCTCCCACCGGACAAGCAGCAGAGTGTCCTGGGACGGGACACTGGTGAGTCTTAGGGGCCTATTGGGGTGTGCACCTTAATGATCCTTAATTTTGGTAACTTCATGGTTTTTGTGGAAGCTTGTAAGCGGAGTTGCGACTCAAAATAGTCTTAGGGGTGTCGGGGTTGAGTCAAAGCCCTCATTTTTTTAATTGTCCATAAATTTTGGGTATAAGCCCATGATTTTGTAAAAGTGCACTTGTATAAATAGGCACTCATGTAAATATGTCAAAGGTATCTAATGACACAAGGATCATATGATACAAATAAGTTAGATCTATTTCCGATTTTTAAGGCCAAGTCCCAGTTGTGTGCATGGACGACCTCTGCAACTGTGTGCGCAGAGGTTTTTTGTAAGGAAAGGAACTGTACCTAAGTGCATAGCTTAGAGTTTGTAAGAAAGGAACTATATCTAAGTGCGCAGTTAGGCTTGAAGGAAGGATCTGCAGCTGAGTGCACAGATCAGAACTGTTGTTTTGTAAAGAGTTGAATAAAATCAGTTCTGTGGACGTAGCCCCTACCCTGGGGGTGAACCACGTTAAATCTTGTGTTGTGTTATTTTGTGCTGTGATGTTTTATGCTTTTGATAAGTAGGTGAATGCTAAAGTAAGATAACTGTTAATTAGTAACTTTGCTGTGAATTCCCAGCTAAGGGTTAAGCAAGTAACATTATTTATCTAAATTGCGAAGCTATTTTATTGAATGTCGAAGCTCTATTTTGTATAAATAATTGTTGTTAAGGCTAAAGGTATAGTAATATCCCTCTTCTGCTTGCAGAAACCTGATTCTGCGGCACCCCATAGCCGTTTTGGGTGAGACTGCAACCTGTTCGCAGGTTGTTGCTGAAAGGGCCAACACTGTGGGTCTTTTTGTTGGTTCGAAGTTAAAGTATAAACCCCGGGTCTGCCCTAGAGCCCAATAACTGGGAGCATATTATACTAGCTGAAGGGCACAGTTTCTGAGCTATGGACCAATATCAGAAGATCATCTTGAATCCATAAAATTTCTTTGATGAGATGGAGATATTGTTGAGAGAAAAAGGTCTCTATAGGTTGACTATGGAAAGTGAGGTAGATCCCAATGCAGCTATAGAGAAAATCAAATGGCACAACAAGAGGGATGAGGCCTATGGTATTTTGTGTCTGAGCATTTCAAGAGACCTCATCTTCCATCTTGATGGATTGAGATCACCTAATGAAGTGTGGGAAAAGATTATAGATATTTTTGGAAAGACATATGAGCTAAGAGGACATCAAATCGAGAATGAGTTGATATCCTTGATTCCTAATAGCTTTGAATCATTGCAACTCTACTTTTCCAAGTTTAAGGCCCTTGTTTTGCAGTTGAAACAGTGTGGGATAGAAAATAAGAAAGAGAAACTAGTTTTGGCCATACTCTTTAAGATTGGCCCTGACTATTCAGTGTTTGTTTCAACTTTCCATGCCACCATGTTGAAAGCTCGATCCTGGAAGATGCCTAAGCTTGCATAGTTCATGGAATCCCTCACATGAGAACAAGATAAGTTGGTGATAATGGGCACCATCAACACTTCCAAAGACCAAGATTTGGTTTCTGTAGGTTCAAGGGTGGATTCAAAAAGCAAGAAAAAAGATAAAAATCCACCTGAGCAAAAGAGAGACAAGACCAAGTCTCAAGAGGAGCCCCAAGGTTCCAAGAAGAACTCCCAAAGGAAGAAGAACAAAGGATAAATGAGCAAGTGTGCATACTGCAGTAAGGGCTATCATGCAGAGAGCTCTTGTATGAAGAAGCAAATTGACATGTTGACACAAATCCTAGAGAAGAATAACATCTCCCTTCCTGATTGCTCAAAGAACATGGAAGCATGATCAAATTTAGAGGACAGAGAGAGAGTACATGCGTTGGTTGCTGGGACATCAAGATCACCTAGCTTCATCATAGACTCTGGAGATTGTAGACATATGGTTTCGACAAAAGAGGAATTCTCCTCTCTTGACATGTTGAAAGGTCCACCAATAGTTTTGGGAGATGACTCTCTCACTGACAGTTTGGGGAAGGAAAGGATTGATCTTGACCATGATAAGTTCAATAATGTGTTGTATGTTCCACGTCTTGCCTCTAATCTCTTGTCAATGTATCAGATGACTCACACCGGGTCTCCAAAGAAGGTCATCTTCTCCCTTGATGATGTTGAAATCACTGATATTTCGAATGGGAAATTCATATGAAAAGGTGTTGTTGATCACACTTCGAAGGTATACATGTTTTCCCATTTTATACCCTACTCAAACCCCTCCACTCTTCTGATTCATGCTAATCAGGAAAGAAAGCTTTGGCATGAAATATTTGGCCATCTTAACTACAATTATATTTCTGATTTGAGTGAAAAAGATATGGTCATAGGGTTACCAAAGATCAAGTTTTGTAAGGGATTCTATCAAGGTTGTATCCTAGGAAAACACCCAGAGCACAAGTATGACAAATCTAGTCATGAGAGAATGTACACACCTCTTGAGTTGATCTATAGTGACATTTCTGGTCCATTTCCTAATATGTCCATGAGTCAAACCAAATATGCACTCACTTTTGTTAGATTTTTATCATTCAAGCTAGCATTATGTTAGGATCTTAACTGAGAGAATAGCATGCATAGTAATAAACACAAGAGACAAGAGACACAAATAAATTTCCTTAGGGAAACCATAAAGGAGAAAACCCTGCAACTTCCTCAAAGATAGAATGAGCACCAATGGTAGTAGTAAAACCTGAAAACAGAAAAGATGATCTCCACATCTTGTTCTCTCTCTCACACTGAGAGAGCTTCTCCTCTCTCACTCATGCGCCCCAATGAGTGAATGAGTGTATAATAAATAGAGAGGCTCACTCTCTACTTGTATTCTTTCATTCACTTAAAACCCACTCCAACATGTCAACCTCACTTAACAATTACTTACTAGAGCCGACATCTCTAGGAGTGTCTAATAACCCTAGTGCCCCACAACTTTTGGGTACTTTCCCTCCTCCGACCAACAAGGAGGGTTATCCTTAACACAATGGTGGGGACTATTGCCCTGACTTACAATGACTCACCTAGGGTTGACTTTTCTAGGATAGTTTGATAACCCTAGGGCCCCACAACTGTGGGGACTTTAACCCTTGACAAATAGGAGGGTTACCCATAATGACTTGACATGACTTGTTCACATTATAGAAACTCCCGATCGGAACATCAAAGCATGACATGACTCAATTACATTAAAAACACATCCTAGAATAAACATCGAGGTATAATACATAATATATACAAGTGAATACATTCTGAAGTTACAATTACATCAACAAATTTTATAGCTGAATTTTCCAGGTATTGTTGGGCTCACTTCCTAAAGCAGAAGTCTGAATTTTTTGACCTCTTCAAAGTCTTTAAATCCTTGGTTGAAAAATAGTCTGGGAGGAAACTCAAGATACTCAGATCTCACAATGGTAGTGAGTATGTCAAGTCTGATTTCATTCAGTATTGTAAAGATGCAGGTATTCAAATGGATCATTCTATCCCTTACACACCACAACAAAATGGTGTTGCTAAGAGAAAGAATAGGTCACTGAAGGAGATTACAACCTGCTTGATGGAGGCTAATACTTTGCCACCAAATTTTTGGGCCAAGGCTATGAACTGTGCACCCTACATCTAGAATAGGGTGCCTCATAAGCAGCTTGGTGGTATGACTCCTTTTGAAGTTTGGAGTGGGAATAAGCTAGATGTGACCCATTTTAGGATTTTTGGCTCAAAGGCTTGGGCTAGAATTCCAACAGAAAAAAGGAAGGCTTTGTAGCACCAAATCCAAGAGTGCCTATTTGTTAGGTATTCTGAAGATTCAAAAGGGTACAAGCTTATCAACTTGAGCACTAAAAAAGATTTCATTGAAAGAAGTGTTCAGTTCCAAGAAGAGCCTTTAGTAGCAGTTCCAAGAATTATTGTAAATATGAAGGTATTCAAATGGATCATTTGATCCCTTACACACCACAACAAAATGGTGTTGCTGAGAGAAAGAACAGGTCACTGAAGGAGATGGAAACCTGCATGATGGAGGCTAAGACTTTGCCACCAAATTTTTGGGCCAAGGCTATGAACTGTGCACCCTACATCTAGAATAGGGTGCCTCATAAGCAACTTGATGGTATGACTCCTTTTGAATTTTGGAGTCAGCACAAGCCAGATGTAACCCATTTCAGGATTTTTGGCTCAAAGGCTTGGGCTAGAATTCCAACAGAAAAGAGGAAGGCTTTGTAGCACCAACACCAAGAGTTCCTATTTGTTTGGTATTTTTAAGATTCAAAAGGGTAAAAGTTGATCAACTTGAGCAATAACAAAGCTTTCATTGAAAGAAGTGTTCAGTTCGAAGAAGAGCCTTTAGTAGCAATTGAAGTTGGAGAGTCTTCTTCACCACTAGATCCATTAATTGTAAGTGAAGAGACTAATGAGTTTGCTGATTCTGATATGTATGATAATGATGATTTAAATGTAGATCCTAAAAGTCCTACAAGATCAAAATGGACAGCAAATACCATTCATGTAGCTGGGTAACTAGCTGGAAATCCTAATGACACTAGGAGGACTAGATAATCACTTGATCTAGATTGTCACTACTGGATCATCATCAAGTCTAGATCATCACTGAATCATCATCATCATTACTGCTTCTGTTATCTTAATCAAATGATGCTATCTCTTCATTCTTCTCGTCACTGGAAGTTTTACACAGCCAGCGCTTTTTCATGCTTGTTGTAGGCCTACCCTTCAGGTAGGTATTCAGCACTTATATTTGACCCTAAGTTAGAATGGACCACCCATCTCTTACATATTACCTCATCTTGTCAGAAAGGCATTCCCAGCACTCACATCTGATCTCATCTTGTCAGAAAGGCCCAGCACTCATATCTGACCATGTGTAAACATATCGCACTAGAATGGCTTAGGAATTATATCCGACCATGTGTGAACACACTGCATCGGAAGGGATCTACAATTACATCCAACCATGTTCGAAAAAACCACATTGGAAGGGCTCTGCACTTACATATGACCATGTTCGAAAACACTGCATCGGAAGGGCTCTGGACTTACTTCCAACCATGTTCAGAAACAACGTATCGAAAGGGATCTCAATCCCAGACTGAGGATTCCTGGTAACTAACTAAGTTCCTCCATTCTATAATAGAATGGAAACATACATTATATCTGATCAAGTGGGAAGACATCCCTCAATCACATCAAAATGGCCATGCACTCATATATGATCATGTAAGATTACATCCCACAGTCATATCAGAATGGCCCTCAGTCCCGTACTGAGTATTCCTGGCAACTGACAAAGTGCCTCCATTCCCCCAAAGAATGGAAACTCAGCACCAAGATGAGTATTCCTGGTAACTGACCAAGAACCTCCATTCCAAGAATGGAATTCAACAATTATATCTGATCATGTGGGAACCAATCCTATAGTCACATCATAATGGCTCAGCACTCACATATGACATGGAAGGAACCAATCCTCTCACCATGATAGAATGGCTCAGACCTTAAATCTGATCGTGGAAGGAATCTAATCCTCTCACCATGTAAAAATGGCTCTAGGTCACATCATTTTCCTTTGGAGGGAACCTTGATCTAGAGAACACCAAGCTTCTCCCTAAAGTACTCAAACTTCACTTTGGCAATTTCTATCATAGAATCACATCAGGACTGATTACATCCAAGGATGACCTGTGAGCTTCACCAGGACTGATTACATCCGACGGAAACCTAAAGGACCGTTTACGTTTGAGAAACCTACGAGCTTCACTGGGATTTATACTCAGACAGCCTGTCTCATCAGCTATGCTAGAAATCCCTCTTTCGAGAGATCTTGATCTAGATCATTATTCCTCTATGCATCATACAAAAAATGCAATTTAGATCAACCAAATCAAATAGTAGTTTTCAAAAGAAACATACTACTTCCCAAATAGCAAGTGGCAACATCTTTTGCCTCAGCTGTACTCAGCTCCATGCAATACTCCATCTTGCCAAACCAAGAGATCACACTTGATCCCATACTGAAGTAGCACCTCGAAGTGCTCTTCCTATCAATGGCACTACCTGCCCAATACAAATCCACATAACCTTCTAGGTTAATATTTTTATTTGCCTCATACTTGAGCCCATAATCAACTGTACCCTTCAGGTACCTCACTGCATTCTTTTCAACCATCAGGTGAACATGTCTCAATGTGTTCACAGCAAAGCAAATATCCGATCTCATATTTGTGAGGTACGTCAACTAACAATACATCATGGCATCAACTAACTTTGATGAAGCAACACTCAATAGCTTCAAGTTCGATTCCATAGGTGTGGTCATGTAGTCCATCACCTCTTCAGGATCTCTATTGCATACTTCCCTTATCCACACCTACATGCCTAAAGTGTAGTGCATCATCCCCAAGTCCTTTATCTCGAACTTGACAGCAAATATTATTCTTGCAAATTTAATGAGTTCATCTTTTTTTTCAGGAAAAAGTCATCGACATATAACAGGGGCATCACTGGTCTTCCACCTTCAACCTTGAAGCAAAGGTTGGAATCCTCTTTACTCTTAGTAAAGCATAGATTCATTAGTAATATGTCCATCCTATTGTACCGTGTCGAACCTCAGGATCTTCTGTAGTCACTCCCTCTAAAGTGGAGCATCATTCTCCTTCTGTCTTTCGTACTCTATGCACTAAAACATTATGTACTGGAGTGACAGGTAGCTTCTTCTGCTACTAATATTCTATGTATCCATCTAGGATCATTGGATACCAAGATTTTCTATCTTGAACTTTTTCAAAAGCTCTTCTCTCACCCATCTGAGAGCATGTCATCCTCTATAGAATTTCATCTTCAACCTTGTAGCAAAGGTTCAGGTCTTCATCAAGATCCTCATGTATGTGTTATCCCATGGGTGTCTTTTAAGCTCGTACAAGGCCTTCTTTCATTTGCACACATGATTCTTCCTGTCATGTGTATTTCTAGTGGCTACAAATGTCTCTTTGTAGTCTATGCCTCGTGCTACGAATATTTCCTTGTATCCCATGATGTTTCCATCTATTGCATGATGGAACTATGAACTTCTCTTCATGTATCGATACTGCATCCCAGACATCATTCTTCTTGAACTGTTCTTCCCTTTCTTCTTGGTTACTTCTTAATAGCTGGAAGGTTCTGGATAAATGATGTCACTGCATTCATCAGATTATTCTTTATCTATCGTCACTTGTTCTTCGGAACAAGTCTCATCCTTCATTTCTTGTAGGTGATTGTATGCGATCTTTCCTACAAGTCAAATGCACTTATATGGTTAGAAACATTTCATAATGCATATCCATAATGGAAAATTCTTATGCATAAATATATGATCATGCAACTATTTTATCCAATAAAACATTCATTCATATCTCATGGAAACTTTTCTAGATTCCTTCCATCTCCACCAGGACAACATTGAGATTGTACACTAATCCATTATTTCAGCAAAGAGGTTTCATTCTAGATAAGTAGCAATGGAGAGTTGTATAGCACCATGAGCTACTTACCCATCGCATGCATATTAGTAGTATATTGTCATTAATGCAAACATTCTAACATGCATAATACATAAAATGAATATAAACAAATGCATAACAAAACAATATCATGAAATGACAACTGAATAATTATCTTTATTTGTTTTGTGGGTAGACTCCTTCTTGATCCTTCAGCTTCACCATCTTCTCCATTGATAATAGCATCATTTCTTATCCATATGCTAAGATGGATAACAGGTTCTTCAATAGTTGAGTTCTTCCTATTCCTCTTCGCTTGAGGGATCTTCTTTAGATAGTGAGAGCTTGATCTTCAGTTGCTCCCATCTTCTCTTCTCTTATAATGAGTTGAGCTTCTTCTTCTTCCAAGAGTCTGCTGAAAGTAATCACTTCCTTTTGGCACACATTCCTTGAATGAATGAATCCCATAATCCTGGGAGGCCATTCAATATGGCTATCACCACTTCAACATTATTCACTTCTTCTTTTACTGCTTCAATTTGTTCTTTGATTTGAGAGACCTTTGTAAAGTATGATTGTATGGTCTCTGCATTCTCGATCTTCACATTATTTAACTAGTTTCTCAAAGTAATATTCTGATTTATGTTATTCCCTTAAAATATCTTGGTCAAGGAATTAAACATCCCTTTTGGTGTCTTTAGGGAAGACACGTGTGGTACAAGTTGATCCATAACTGAATCAACAATGATCTTCTTGGCCTTGACCAAGTTCTTCTGGTGTAAGGGTTTTAGCCTCATCTCCCTCTGGAACTAGAACCTCTCTAATCATGTAGGTGTCAAATTCATTTTATTCAGAGAGATCATATAATTCCATGCTTGGAATTTGTCAACTTCAACAATATTATAATCAAGCTGATGTGATAGATCACTTTGAAATGAGCACCTCAAATGAAAATAGCAAAATATTAGATCTTACCGATTTGTGGTGTCCGTCCTGGTTCCAGAGCTGGCTGATCTAGGGTTTGTCAGAGAAACCCTAATATTCAAAACATGGAATATTTAAGATCTAATTGGATATAAATATATATCTCTTCAAGGTGATATTTCCAATGTACTCCTTTTCTGAAAACAGTGGAGTGAAGCTCCCAGAACAGGAAGCCCTAGTTTTCCAATTTCTTCTGCATAAATGTCTGTAACTGTTTCTGTGGTATATCTGAAATTAATACTCCTCTATGTCTAAAATTTTGTACTAAGTTAGCCTCATATATCCTTGTTCCAACACCATAGGTTTCATCAGAATTGGTTTCATCAATTGGGACTTATGATCATTGTCCCAAGTTGTCCTGTTACAGGACTGTTCAGAACAGTGAAGTTGTACAGACTACCACATGTCACTGGTTCATATTCTGAATCTAAAATTTGGACCACCAAAAGTAAATTCTATTCCATTTCTGGAAAATATTCATAATTGTAATTTGGACCTTTGTAGCCCGAGATATAGCAATTCTCCCCAAGTGTCCTATTTAGGGATGAATCCTGGAAGAGGCTGGAACCCTAACTTGGAGGGATCATATCTCATAAAATATAGCAAATATGAGGCTTCATTTTGGACACGGTGTAAATCAAGATTGTATATTTAGCCTATGAATGTTTCCTCTACTGAGACATATCCAATCCTGATATATAGCGAATGTACCAAAACTTATATGTTTTAGTATTTAAGGGTTTTTCCAGCTCGGGGTCAAACTAGGGTTTGACTTTCCTGGAGTTTCACCCAACCAAAATTATTGACTTAGGTCTCTAAAATTCGATTTTTATGAGGAGATAAATCCTATGCTAGGATCACTCAAAAATTCCTCTTTTGTAGAAATCCCTAATTTCCCACACCGAAAACTGAAAATGCTCGGAATCGAATTCCACTTCGACAGAAAGATGCGCCCTTCAATGGAGACTCAGCCTAGCATACATTTGCTGATGGATTGTGGAGAGAGACCCAAAAATTAAGAATGCCTAGCTTCTGTAGCTGCACAATTTCTTCTTCTAAGGTTAGCTCTGATACCATGTTAGATTTTTATCATTTAAGCTAGCATTATCTTACGATGTTAACTGAGAGAATAACATGCACAGCAATAAGCACAAGAGACAAGAGACACAAAGAATTTTCCTTGAGGAAACCATAAAGGAGAAAATCCTGCAACTTCCTCAGAGATAGAGTGAGCACCAATTGCAGTAGTAAAACTTGAAAACAAAAAAGATGTTCTCCACAGCTTGTTCTCTCTCTCACACTAAGAGAGCTTCTCCTCTCTCACTCATGCGCCCCAATGAGTGAGTGTGTGTATAATAAATAGAGAGGCTCACTCTCTATTTATATTATTTTGTTCACTTGAAACCCACTCCAACATTTTGGCCTCACTTAACAATTACTTACCAGAGCCAACATCTCTAGGAGTGTCTAATAACCCTAGTGCCCCACAACTTGTGGCGAGTTTGCCTCCTCCGACCAACAAGGAGGGTTATCCTTAACACAACGGTGGGGACTATTGCCCTAACTTACAATGACTCACCTAGGGTCAATTTTTCTAGGATATTATAATAACCCTATGGACCCACAACTACGGGGACTTTAACCCTGACAAATACGAGGGTTACCCACAATGACTTGACATGACTTGTTCACATTATAGAAACTCTTGATCAGAACATCAGGGAATGACATGAATCAATTACATTACAAACACATCCTGGAATAAACGTTGGGGTATAATACATAATATATACAATTGAATACATTCCGAAGTTACAATTACATCAACAACGTTTATAGATGAATTTTCCAGGTATTGTTGGGTTCACTTCCTAAAGCATAAGTCTGAAGTTGTTTACCTCTTCAAAGTATTTAAAGCCTTGGTTGAAACCCAGTCTGGGAGGAAACTCAAGATACTCAGACCTAACAATGGTGGTGAGTATGTCAAGTCTGATTTAATTTAGTATTGTAAAGATTCCGGTATTTAGATGCATCATTCGATCCCTTACACAACACAACAAAATGGTGTTGCTGAGAGAAAGAACAAGTCACTAAAGGAGATGGCAACCTGCATGATGGAGGCTAATACTTTGCCACCAAATTTTTGGGTCGAGGCTATGAAATGTGCACCCTATCTAGAATAGGGTGCCTCATAAGTAGCTTTATGGTATGACTACTTTCAAATCTTGGAGTGGGCACAAGCCAGATGTGACCCATTTTAGGATTTTTTACTCAAAAGCTTGGGCTAGAATTCCAACAGAAAAGAGGAAGGATTTGCAGAACCAAATCCAAGAGAGCCTATTTGTTGGGTATTATAAATATTCAAAAGGGTACAAGCTGATAAACTTGAGCACTAACAAATATTTCATTGAAAGAAGTGTTTAGTTCCAAGAAGAGCCTTTATTAGCAGTTGAAGTTGGAGAGTCGTCTTCACCACCAGATCCATTGATTGTAAGTGAAGAGACTAATGAGCTTGCTGATTCTGATATGTCTAATAATGATGACTTGATTTCAGATCCTAAAATTCCTACAAGACCAAAATGGGAAAAAAATACCATTCATGCTGCTGGGGAACTTGCTGGAAATCCTAATGACACTAGGAGGACTAGATCTCAATTTGAGAGTGCCCTTTGTGTGAAATATCCTCTATTTGATGAGAAGTGCTATTTGATGGTTGAATCATATCCACATACATATGAAGATGCAGAACATGATCCAAGATAGAAAACAACCATGAAAGAATAATTCAGCTCGCTCTAGAATAACAACACTTGGGAACTAGTTCATCTTCCCCCAGGGAGGAAGCTAGTTCAATGTAAGTGGGTTTTCAAGACTAAGTTTGCTGCTGATGGTTCAAATTTGAAATATAAGGAAATATTGGTATACAAGGGCTACTCACAATTACATGGTGTTGACTACAATGAAACCTTTGCACCAGTGGAAAAGATGGACTCCATAAGGCTAGCTTTAGCCATTGCAGCTTCGAAGCAGTGGCAGGTACATCACATGGATGTCAAGTGTGCTTTCCTAAATGGATATATCACTGAATATATTTTCATGTAGAAACTTGAAGGGTTTGTTTCTAATCCATATTTAGTTTGCAGGTTAAAGAAATCATTGTATGGGCTCAAGCAAGCCCCCGGGACTTGGTATGCCAAGATTGATGGATTTTTGCTATCACTGAGTTTTTTTCGATGCAAGTCTGATATTAATGTCTATTTGAAGCTGATTCATGGTTATTTGATTATTATTTTATTGTATGTGGATGACCTTATAATTACAGGAAGTTTGAAGAAAGAGATTTCCTCCTTGAAGGATGCAATGAACCATACATTTTCTATGGCAGATTTGGGATTGTTGAGCCAATTCTTGTGTCTCGAAATTGATCAATACCAACATGGAATAAAAGTACATCAGTCCAAGTATGCCTTATATTTGTTGAACAATTTCAACATGAAATATTGCAAGCCAAGCAAGACTCCCTTCCTTTTAGGAGTTGAGCTTGAAGAAGTAGGTTCTTCTCCTATGGTAAATAATACACTGTATAGGCAGTTGATTGGGTGTTTTATTTATCTTACACACACTTCACCTAATCTATATTATGTAGTTAGTGTGGCTTAGATATACATGGATCAGCCTCATGAGATCCACTGGAGAGCATCCAAAAGGATCCTAAACTTTGTTCAAGGAACAAGAACTCATGGGATCTTCTACAAAGCAAAATATGGTCTTGATTTGATTGGGTTTACTGACAGTTATTGGGAAGGTGACAACAGTGATTGAAAGTATACATCAGGATATGTGTTAATGCTTGCAAAAGGACCAATCAGCTGTTCAAATAAGAAGTAGAGTGCCATAGCACTCTCATCTACAGAAGCCGAGTATAGAGGAGTTGTAAATGCAGCAACTCAATGTTTGTGGTTGTAGGGAATACTTGAAGAATGTGGCTTCGAATCATAGTTTTCAACTATTATCTACTGTGATAATTAGAGCACCATTCAAATCTACAAATATCCAGTTTATAGATAGCGAACCAAGCACATTGAGATCCATATGCCCTACATCAGACAGCTTGTGCATGATGGTACCATTCATCTACTCTTCTATGCATCTTCAGAATAAGTAGCATACATATTCAGCAAAGTTTTTTGTGAGAAGACATTCAGCAATCTAAAATCACTGCTGGGGATTGCTGATCATGTTGTCAAGAATGATTGATGACAAGATTTCCAAATTTTGTTTTTCTTGTCCATGTTTAAGGGAGGATTTTCCCACTGGGTTTTTGCCTCTTTCCTTGGTTGTATGGACAAGAAGTATGTAAAGGGTGGATAAGCCTTGTTGCTAGGCCCTATAGTTTTCTGATATTTATTCATAAATTCAAGATTAAGGGGGGGGTGTTAGAATAATTAACCCATAGTTACCTACCTTAGACATTAATTTAATCATTTTTGTCTTATTACCTAGTTTCCTAGATTCCACTCTATGCAAGTTTCATCCTACATGTCCTAGAAGTAAACACATACTAAAAATGAGTCATGGATCACATGGGAAACATCATAGAAACCCATTTTAGCATGCCTTCTTTTTTTCATATTCTCCAAAGCGCATATCTGCTTTTTCTTTAAAGATGCCTTGTTTTATTTCTGATTTAAGGCAAAGGAAAAGCTAGACTAGTTGTAACTGCCTTGTTTTTTTCCCACATCATCCTCCCTCCTTTTCTCCAAATAAAAGAATGTATGAGTTGTTGTTCCATCCCTCTTTAGCTTTCCCACTTGAATTAGCCAATTTGTGAGCATATACCTAGATTTGGAAACTGCTTTATGCACCTATGGGGGATTTTACTAGTTTTGGTGTTGGGACTCCAATGTTAACGACTCGAGAGTTTGGTAACTCCGTGGTTTTGGTGAAAGCGTATAAGTGGAGTTACAGCTCAAAATAGTCTTAGGGGCATCGGGGGTGAGTCAAAGACTTCTGTTGTAATAAACCCATCGTTTAAGTCCAGGGTTTAGGGTTTGGGATACCCATGGTTTAAGACCATGGTTTTGTAATAGTACGCTGTATAAATATGCACTTGTGTAAAGAAGTGAGGTTAGGTTTTTGAATGTAAGAATTTTAAGGTGAAGCTAAGGCTATTTTGTAAGAAAAGGATAAGTCCCAGCTAAGTGCGTGGACGAGCTCTGCAGCTGTGTGCGCAGAGGGTTTGTAAGTGATAAGGAAATCTGCAGCTGTGTGTGCAAAGGCTTGCTACTGTGTGCATGGATTTGAGGACTGAAAGGATCTACAGCTGAGTGCGCAGATTAGAACTGTGATTTTGTAGAAAAGTTGAATAAAACACAGTTCTATGGACGTAACCCCTACACTGGGGGTGAACCACGTTATATTTGGCGTTGTGATTCTTGTGTGATTTCTGTTGTGTTCTTTTATGCATTGATAAGTATAGATAAATCAGATAAGTAAGATCGTTGTTTAAGAAATAGCTTCGCTGTACATTCCCAGTAAGGGTTAACCAAGTCACGGTGTTATTTAACTGCGAATATATATATATATATATATATATATATATGTGAATGCTTAAGCTCTGTGTTACTTGATTATAAATTGATAAAAGCTAAAGGTACAGTAATCTCCCTCTTCTGCTTGCAGAAACCTGATTCTGCGGCATCCCATAGCTGTTTCGGGTGAGACTGCAACCTGTTAGCAGGTTGTTGCCGAAAGGGCCAACACTGTGGGTCTTTTGTTGGTGTGAAGCTAAAGGTATAAAACCCGGGTCTGCCCTATAGCCCAACATTTGGTAAGCCTGCTTTTGACTATTTCAAATGGAATATTTATGCATTAAAATATATCATGTAATTATATATTACAGTAGCCTATTACTTCATAAGTTTGGATATTTTACACTTACTTAATACAAATTAGTGTTAGGATCCAATTTCAGTCTCCTTTGGTGTTAGTTTCGCATGTTTGATTAGCAATTTTGTGAGTGTAATTGTTCTATCTCTTGGGTTCAATTTCCACATGACAAACCTTCTTTACATGGTACCTCTGAGTAAAAGACTTTCTCACATTGACTTGGAAGAACACAAGGCCCTGTACCCAATTCAAATTCCCTTGTATTATAAGGAATACCTTGACGATTTCCATTATATTCCAAGTTCCATAGGTGAGGTGTCATTATTCGTGGTTTTTTTTCAATTCTCTTCTTTACCATTGATTTTTTCTTTGTCTGTAGTTTGATAAATATGGTTCTTAGGCACAAAGTGCCTATATTCATCAAACACTTCCTTTACTAAACTCCTCGAATGACAATATTTTATCCTGGGACCGCAAGCTGGACATGCAAATTTACCCTTTGTTTGAATACCTACAAGATATATGAATTAGTGTAGTGAATTAGAATTACCATTTAAAATAATGCTTGATATTTTCAATAGATATATATAATATTAAAGAACAAAAGAAAGTAACAATATACCACAAAAATGTGTTAACCCGGGAGCATCATGAATTGTCCATCCAAGTATTCCATGGAATTGAAATTGTCTTTGCCCTATTGGTATAGAGATATCATACATAGTGACGCTAGCCCACAACTTCAACAACTCATCGATAAGAGGATCAATATACGTTCATATCTTTAAACTCGTACTTACCTCATTGGTCCAACATACATGATTAATTATATTTAACTATATGTTGTTATATATAAAAGACATAATTATCATGCACAAAAGAAAGAAATGAATTATTTAATGATCATACTTTCAGGTAAGAAAATACAAATTATTTAAATACCTGGAACAATCATTCCCAACATTGTGTGCTATCTCTTGACTAATATCCAAGGAGGAAGGCTATTGTTTATAACAAAAATAGGCCACACTGAGTAGGTAGAATGAAGCTCTCCAAATGGATTGACACCATCAATTTCCAACGAAATTTTAACATTACAAGTTTCTTCTTTGAAAACTGGCCACTTTTCTTTGATGTACCTAAATGCAGACCCATCTGCAGGCATACAAAGAACATCATCTCGACTTCTGTTCTTTGCATGGAAATCCATAAACTGTGCTATAGTTTGACACCTGAACAACTACTGGAGACGTGGAATTATCAAAATATAACGAAGAACTTTGTGACGCACCTTTTTTGTCACTTTATTGGTTTGATGCCTACTTCTTTGACATTGTGGGAATTGATTTTCTAATTCATATTTTCCATAGTATATGATATGATCATTAGTACATGCATCAATAGCTTGATACTCCATTCCAAATTCTTTCATAATCACATATATCTCTCAATATGTGCATGGTAAAATATTTGACACTACTAACAGAAATTCACCTAACAATCTACAAAATTCAAAAGAATAAGTCAATGTAAGCAATATTAATCATCAATATCGAATCCATACTTTACAAATTAGATAACAATAGCAATATAGGAAAAAATTAAACCCTTTATGTACATGTGAACATGCAAACATAAATAATTAACAAATTACATACCTTAGTATATGTGTGACACAGGTGTTTGATAAACCATTCAAAACCTTCAAGTTCAAACAACAATATCGCAAATAAAAGATTTTTTTTTTATCCTTCATAAATAGGTTGACATGACTTCTCGAGTAGAGGATCAACATCATGACTATCATCATGGTTGTCCTCATCCATTGGAGCAAATGTGTCTTGGATCAATCTATATGTATCTCATCTTCCTGATTTGTATCACTAATGTTATCTCCATCCATATCAGCATTAAGAACTTTATCAGATTCAATATTTTTATCTAGATGTTCGTCACCCTATAAATGAGTATTTCTTCTACTACTTGGAAAATAATTCTCTGGAAGGTGACATTTTGGGGGAATTGTCTCTATATTTACAAACACCGTAGTAAAATTAGTGTGTATAGAACATATAATAAAATGATAAGACATTTTATTAAAATTCATAATATGATGACTATTACAAAGAATACATTAAAAATTGAATAACCTCTTACCAAGGGATAATATTCATAACCCCCTTCGGCATGCCCCTTCTCCCTAAAATGTCTTTCAGTTGTCGTTATTTAAATTCTTCTTCGTTGCAAGCCCCTACAATCAGAGCAAGGGAAATAACATTTTCCATCTCCCCTCCCCTCTAATTCCACTCTAAACTGAGCAATATTCCTTGCATTTTCATTCATAGTGAAAAATCCTTGTAGTGACAAGTAATTGTCTTACCTACACCATACCAAACAGTAACTTGTCAAATACATTACATATAAGAATATTTCTAAATGCAATATATTATATACCAATTTCTATAAAGAAAAACATGAATAATGTGATGAATAGGATTGTCATTGATGACAACAATAATGACAATCATTTTGGAAAAATATGGTAATTTGGTGAAAAACAGGAAAATGACTAAGTATGGGGAAAATAGAAAAAATTGTCTTAGGCAAACGCACGCCATAATTTATAAGAGAATATAAATGCTTGCACCACATGGGGGTCCTGTATATTTTTGTTTTTCCTACATGACTATGTCTTCTGTTTGTCCTGAAAGTGCTTGAGGGAGAATTTATGGACCTACCAAAACAGGGGTTTGTGCCAGCGCAAGCAAAAATGGCTAAGTAGCCTCAAAAAGATGCATGCCCTAAATTATGGGTTAGAGTAAATTCCCACAGCACATGGGGGTATTGTAGTGTGTTGGTTTGTATACCTAACCATGGTATTATTTCTCCTTAAGCATGTCTGAAGAAAAATTTATGAATCTACCAAAATGAGGTTTTAGAATAAATTTTGGAGAAAGTCCTGGAAATGACTAAGTGTTGGAAAACTGGCTCAAGTAGCCTTAAGAAAATGCCCGCACCATATGGGGGTCTTGTAGATTTATATTTGTCCTACCTGGACATGTATTCATATTTTATTGGATGTATCCTAGGAAGAAGTTATGAACCTGCCAAAACAGTGTTTTAGGCAGCCTGGACCAACCAATGTTGGAAAAACTGGCTCATGTGGCCTTGGGAAAATTCCCTTATAGGTGCATGATAAAAATTTATGAACCTATCATACTACAGATTGTTGAGGAGGAAATCTCACCATGGTCTCATTTATCAAAGAAGATTTTTGATGACAAAGATAATGGTATGCCAAAACAGAGTTTTAGGTTGTTTTGCACTATTCTAGTACTGACAAAATTGCCTCAGTGGCCTCAACGAAATGCCCTCCCTATCTCATAGGATGATGAGGAAAATAATATGAAACTCTTAGGCTATATGTTTTTGATGGGTGCATCTAACCATGGTCTCAGTTATCCCGTGGAGTGTTTTATGACAAAGATATAAATCTGCCAAAAGTAAGAAAAATAGTATTTTGCATTTTAAGAACACAAGAAAATTGGTTGTGTTAGATTCAAGAAATTGAAAAAAAAATTTGAAATGCCCGCAAGGGGAAGTTATTTTGATGATAAAATTCATCAGGTAGCATAGGCATGTTCATTGGTGAACTTATTATCCAGACATACCTTCAGGTTGTCTTAAGATGGTCTCATATGCAAAATATCAATCTGCCAAAAATAGGAAAAATAATATTTTGCATAGTGAGAACAAAAGAAAATTGACCGTGTTAAAAACAGGAGTTTGAGAGGTCAGTTGGAAATTCCCACCAAGGGATTTATTTGGTCAAGTAAATTTATCAAATGTCATGGATCCATTCTTTGGTAAGTTGTCCCTCTACTCATGAATTCAGGTCTCCATAGATTGTTCGCATGTGTGAAATAGAAGTTTGCCAAAATGGGAAGAAATGTGTTTTGATATTCAAAAGAGGTTGAGAATCTATTTTGAAATGCTTGCCAAAGGTTGTGTGTGTGTCAATATATCTATCTTGTGATATGGTCTTGTTCATTGTTGAAATGGCTATCTAGCCATACTTGTAGGTTTCATTATGGTGATCACATGAGGGAGAAATCAATCTGCCAAAGTAGAAGAAAATTTGTTTATACAAGTTAAAAACAATTTTGTCTAAGTGCTAAATTAAATAGTCTGGAAGCCTATTTTCAAATGATCTCCAAATAATGCGTGTGTATCAAAAATTTCAAAAGGTGGCATGGATCTGATCCTTGTTGAGGTGGCTATCCAGCCATACTTTCATTTTGCATTATGATGGCCATATATGCAAAAGATGGACCTACAAAGTTAGTGAAAAATAATAAATAGAGTTTATTAAATAAGAAGCTACAAGAATGTATTTAGAAAAATAAACAGAAATTTAATAAAAAGAATTAAGAGAGAGTTTTGAAGAGACACATCGTACTATTGGAGAGATGAAATGTTTAGAAGTTTTAATTTATTATTTCATTAAAACAATAAATAACAAACAAATATTCGAAGAGGTGTCTAAGCATGATGACATGGCAAGGTGTAATTGGAATAAGACATGAAGGATAGAGATGACTAAGGACAAGCATAATGACATTGACAAGAAATCATGACAAGCATGGAACATATAGAGAGTCAAATGACCCATTCTGTGGTCATTTGAAGATGATTTGGGAAAGACAAAGATGTTGGTTTAAAGATGACAAGGATATGGTGACATGACAATAGACAAGCAAACTTGATGACAAAGATGGCTGTGGGAATGATAAAATAGTGGACAAGGAAAATATTGTGGGCATCTCCAGAAGCTCATGCGGGCTTGCTAAATGAGGAAAATTGTGGGCATGATAGAAACTATTACGGGCATAAGATATTTCCTATTGCAGGCATCTTCTCAGAACCACCTATGGGCATCCCTTATGGCCACCTGCGGGCATCCTAGTATGAGCCGCGAGAATTTGTGGGAGTTGTGGGCATCTTTGTTGGCTCAAATGAGGAGTTGCGGGCATCTTTAAACCCTATATGCAGGCATATAGATAGCCCTTGCAGGAATCTGAACACATCACCTACTGGAACCTTGAAGATGGACAGTATGGACATACTTATTAGAAGATCAAAGACCCCCATATGGGCAGTTGAAGAAGGGTATGTGAGCATAAGAGAACGCCAAGTATTGACATAAAAAATAAAATTAAGATGATGATTATGTGTAAAATTAAATAAATTTTGGTTAATCATAACAAAAATAAATTGTTGATGAGGTCAGCCTCCTAAGACATGGAAATAAAAAACCTATTTATGGCCAAAAAAGGATGCATGCTTATTGACCCACGCGTAAACAACCAAGAGCCGTTGAAAGCTAGCATTGGTTTGGCGAGTGTGATTTCTACTAGTTTAAACGATTAATTGTATTAGTTTTCTGTAGGTGCATTCATTATATATGAGATTATGCTAAATATTTTGTGGAATTCCTGTCCAAGTGACTCCTTTTCTTAATTTCCTGCTCTGATATTTGTCCATAAAAAATTATATCTTATGTTGTCATATAGCCTGCCCTGCTCTGCAATAAATCCAATAATTTGAATATTTGCTTCTTGCATTTGAAGGCTTCAACCAAAGGTAGTATGCTCAGCAAGTCAAAGTGATTCTACCAAATATATAAAAAGTACCTCAAATGGCAATATGTAAGTCAAAATAAGTTCATTTTATTTCCCGCGAAGAGGTCCCAACTATACCCCCTTTCAAATAACTTTTAAATAAATAAGAATGTTAAATTAAAGATAGCCATATATTGTCAATATAGAGATGAAAGTTCGTCGAAAATTAAAAACATCGACATTTCCACGGTTTTTCCGCCATGATAAAAAAAATGAAGTATTAATCCACAAATGTTCAAAACGTGGAAATATTTCTTGGAAAAATCTGCCCAAATATATTAGTGTTTCCATCAAACAAACCCCAAATTTTCTAGAGTTTGTTGAGTGGTGCGCTAGTAATTATTCTCCTTTTGAGGGGGTAATAATGGATGCATCTAGGTATAAAATTTTGTGTCTAGTAAATTCCCTTGCCATCCAAAATACTCTATTAATTCATGTTGATTTTTGATAGGTAATAACTCTCGATTCAATTTTATTCCTTTGCTAATGCATATATTTATACAATTCATATGACGGTTGTGTTTCACCTTCCACCCAGCCTTTTTGGCTTCCTACATAACTATTCAGTTTTCTTTATTTATTTACAAAATATAATCCCGATGGATTATATTCCAACAATCCCCCTCTTAATCCAAAGGGGTGTTCATAAGTACGAGCATGTTTCTGAATCTTTCAAACTTTTCTCATCCAAGCGCTTTGGTGAAGATGTCTGCAGTTTGATCATTTGTGGAACAATGTCAAAGATGGACTGTCTTGGCCTCTACATGATGTCGAATCAAATGATACTTTGTGTTGATGTGTTTGGTTCGATCATGGAATCTAGGATTCTTAGCCAGCTTGATTGCAGAAGTATTGTCGATCAATAATGGAGTGGAGCTCTCTTGTTTTTCTTGCAAATCTTCAAGTATCTTCTTGAGCCATACTATTTCTTTCGTTGCTTCAGCTACAGCCACATATTCTGCTTCTGTAGTTGAATCTGCTGGAACTGACTATTTGTGTAATCTCCATGAGACAGCTGCTGATCTAAGACTCATAGTGTATCCAGAACTTGATACTCTTGTCTCCTTATCATCATCAAAATCTGAATCTGAGTACCCAATAAGTTTGAAGTCATCCACTTTAGAGTACTTGAGTCCAACGTCTTGAGTCCCGTTCAAGTATCTTAGAACTCTTTTTGTAGCTGACTAGTGTCCTTCACAAGGTTTATGCATGAACCTTGAAAGTATGCCAACAACATAAGAAATATCTGGTCTAGTTGTTGTAAGGTAGATAAGACTTCCTACAAGTTGTCGATACTTGGTCGCATCCTCAAATTCTTTTCCTTCACTTGATGTGAGCTTCATTTTTTGTTCCATTGGAGTAGATATAGGGCTGCATTCTGTCATGCAAAATTTGTTTAGTAGTTCTCCAACATATTTTTTCTGAGATAGGAATATGTACTTAGGATGTTGAGTGACTTCAATTCCTAAGTAATAGTGGAGATGTCCCATATCTGTCATTTCAAAGATATTTTTCAAATCTTTCTTTATGGATACTATATAGTTCTCATTGTTCCCTATCATCAAAAGATCATCTACGTACACCACAAGATACAAAACAGATCTTCCAAATTTCTTTATAAACAGTGTTGCATCATCAAGATCAAAATGTTCAAAATTTAACTTCAAAAGATGCTCGGTTAACTTTTCATACCATGCGTGAGGCACTTGTTTTAGGCCATAAAAGGATTTGACAAGCTTGCATACCTTTTGTTCTTTTCCTTTCACAACAAAGCCTTCTGGCTGGGACATGAAGAAATTCACTTTCAAGTCTCCATTCAAGAAAGCAGTCTTCACATCCATCTGATGAACTTTCCACCCTTTCTGAGCAGCTAAAGAGAGTAAGGTACAGATGGTAGCCCATTTTGCTATAGGAGAGAACGTTTCTTCATAGTCAATTCCTTCCTTCTGTGCATAGCATTTTGCTACAAGCCTCGCTTTGCGCTTGTCAAGTGAGCCATCTGATCTGTATTTGTTCTTGTACACCCACTTGTAGCCAATTGGTTTGGTTCCAACTGGAGGGTTAACCAGCTTCCAATTTCCATTCTTCATGAGTGCATCATACTCATTCTGCATAGCTTCTTTCCACTCAACCCGAGTAGAAGCTTATTCAAAGGAAGTTGGTTCAAAGTTAGCAGATAAAT
>LPNX011112932.1:77108-153650 GCA_001517045.1 Pseudotsuga menziesii
TTTTTCCAAATGATCAAGATGTCTCTCAATGGACTGGTCATTTTTATTAGTTTCAAGAAAAATGACATCTCTGGAAATAAAAAACTTCTTGTTTACCTCATCATACAGACGGTATGCATTGGAGTAATCTTTGTACCCCAGGAAAATGCATTTTCTGCTTCGAGCACCAAGCTTGTTTCTTTGCTCCTTTGGAATCAAGGCATAACAGGTGGAACCAAAAACTCTGAGATGCCTGACTGAAGGGAGATAGCCAAACCACATTTCATGTGGAGTCTTGTTATCAAGAGCATTTGAGGGACTTCTGTTTCTCAAATAGGCTGCACATTTTACTGCATCACCCCAAAACATTAGTTTTACATTCTCAAAAAACATCATTGAGCGAACCATATTCATTATGGTTCTGTTCATTCTTTCTACTACACCGTTTTGTTGAGGATTGTAGGGAACGGTAGTCTGATGTGCAATTCCATGTTGGCGAAGATAATCTTCAAAAGCATTTGAAGTGTATTCTTTCCCATTATCGGTACAGAGTGTACCAATTTTTTATTGTGCTTGTTTTTCTATCAATGCATGAAAGTCTTTGAATTTTTGAAATGCTTCTGATTTTGTCTTTAAACAGTAAATCCAGCACATTCTTGAGTAGTCATCAACAAATGTCATAAAATACTTATTCCCATGAGCAGAAGGAGTTGGTGTTGGGCCACATAAATCAGAAGGAACTAATTCTATTTTCCTACTTGCTCTGAAATTAGATTCATGGAATGGAAGCTTACTATGTTTCCCTAATATACATGCATCACATTTGTTCTTCTCTTTGGGAAAGGTGGGCAAACCAAATACACCATTCTTTATCAACAAACGAATACTGTTATAATTTAGATGACCAAATCTTGCATGCCACAATGAACTAGATGACAAATTACCTTCTCCATGCTGAGAGAGGTAGGCATAGTTCTGAACTCTTGCAGATGAAACCTTTAGCTTCAGCAGCTTCCCATCTTCGTATCCAATCATGATGACTTGGTTGTCAGAGGACATTCTTATTTCTACGATTCCATCAAACATGTGGATGGAATGACCTCGCTGTCGAATCTCCACCAAGGATAGTAGGATTCTCTGCAACTCTGGAAGATAAAGAACATTCTTCAACAAGAAATCAGGGAATCCAGGCATCTTAAGTCGAATGGTGCCCATTCCCTTTGGTTTAAGACTTGACTTATCTGCAAAGTAAACTATGCCATCTATTGTTTCATTAAGTTCTTCAAAACAATATTTTCTAAATGTCATGTGTGATGTTGCACCAGTATCAAGCAGCCAACAATCTTTGTAAGATGAAAGTGAAGTAATTTCATTAATTCCAAGATTACAATGTGCAATAATACAATGAACAGAATCATAAGATTTACTAGCATCTTGGTTTTTATTGTCATATTTCTTATGGTTATGTTTGTCTTTGATGGAGTCCCACGAAGCCCAACACTGATCTGATGTGTGTCCAGTCTTTTCACAACGCTTGCACTGCAAATCTGATCTTTTGTTGGAGTTGTTTCTGCCCCCTCTGCCTCTGAATTTTCTTCTTCCTCTGCCTCTCTCTTTGCCAGAGAGAGTGACACCAACTACAGATGCTATAGATTGCATATTTTACAACTGTTAGTGTAATTTACAATAATGAACTTAATATGACACAGAGAAATAGAAAAACAATAACCTTGCAGGTCTACAGTCTCTACCAAGGTGAATATAGTGCAATTTTATAGCATATAGCATACACAGGCTTCTTCAATATAATTGTTTCACATAGACTTTATTCTTCAAGACAGGTCGCAACTCCAGCAGCTTGATGCAGTACTCCTAGTTGCAGCAGCAGAATAATTGCACAGTGGCAATATTCCCAATTGCATGAGTAGTCTCAATGTAATCAACACCAACAAAACAACATATATCTTTCACAAGATTCTTCAATGTATGATACCAGTCACAACTCTTCAACGCAATATATATGTGTGATCAGTCTTCAACACAATATATATATCAGTCTTCAACATATGTTAGTATTCAATATATATCAGTATGATATATTAGTCTTCAACATATATCAGTCAGCATGATATATATCAGTCACAGCATACATTATTCTTCAGCATAAAAGATAGGTTTTATACCACACAGTATCCAAAATGTATATTCCATGCAGTTGAAACTTTACCAAATTAACACTATCACCATCAACAATGTAGACTGACAAAGGGCAGAATTGATTGAGCAGACTGGCAACAGGCATGTAGGTGTGCAGCAGGACTAAAACGCATCAGGCAGGAGTTATGAACTTGGCTCTGATACCACTGATAGGTAATAACTCCCAATTCAATTTTATTCCTTTGATAATGCATATATTTATACAATTCATATGACGGTTGTGTTTCACCTTTCTCCCAGCCTTTTCGGCTTCCTACATAACTATTCAGTTTTCTTTATTTATTTACAAAATATAATCCCGAGGGATTATATTCCAACAATTTTGTCCAAACTTTGAAATAGTACAAAGGAGAAAACCTAGCCCAATTTTTTCGAGAGTCTTCATTCGAACAAGAAGAAACTTTCTTCAAATCCTGCTCAAAACTTGATAGGTAGTTGTTAAATTTTCCTTTTTCCCGTTTATTACAACCTATTTAATGAAGAAACATAGTCTTTGTTAACCTTGGCAAGTAAATTTTTTGGGTTGGATACAAACAAATACATCACATAACCCTTATTAAGTCTAGTGTTCACCATTAATACTGGCTAGGTAGAGTCTGAGCAATTGAGTGAGTCCATGCAATCATAATGCCTTAAATTTGATGATTTTTTAGTTGAGAACATCCATTCTTAGCTAATAATATTCCATAGGACAAGATCTTTTATATTTCAATCTTTTCTGTTAAGGATGTTTTTAACTTTCAATGAAGATAATTTACAGCTCCTAGAGATGGTACTAACAGATGAAATGAGCAGAGATTATTATAATTTTATGAATTTTCTCATGGCACCAGTGTATTATGTTTTCTTTCAAAAAATATTACCCAAAGTAATACCAGAGATGAAAGAAACATTACATTTTTCACTTGAAAGAAGAATAGGGGATTGGTTCCTATCTGAACATGACACAGTGATTAGGGTATATGGGTTTATTCATCAACCCTATATCCTACCAGCATTTTTGGTAGTAAGAGTGTTCGCATTGGAATTAATTAGACAAAGATTAATAGTTAAAGACGGTCATTTCTTGAGCTATAAGAAGACTTCAAAAATTAAGTTTCCATGGACAGTAGATCCTTTGGTTATCAAGAGAAAATTATCTCTTCCAATAATCGAAAGCATGCTCAGAGAAATGGGATTTTCACTGGAATATACTATTAATTATGACCCTCACCATATTATTTCAAATAGGAGACAAGCAAATAGAAATAAACCATTTGATCATTTTGAGGTGGCAAGACTGTCTAAAGCAGCTAATTGGACGGATTACCCCAAGGATATTAATCATGGTGAGAATATGAAAGAATATTCACTTTCATCTACACTAGGGATCTCTTCTCCTTAGCGAGATATTTCTATTATTGTTACTGCAGCTACTCATGTCACTCCATTAGCTAGATTTTTCAGAAAAAATGAATAAGAGAGATTTCTCAGAAGCCATGGATATAAATGAGGAAGATACTGCTAGAAAACCCAAGAAGAAAAAGATTGAAAAAGCATGATAACTTGTACAAGTAAAAAAGGCTAAAGGAAGAAATAAATATGTTAAGGTCAAAGGCCGGACCTTTGAAATCCAGGAGTACACATTTGATAACATTCCTGAAGGAACTGCAGATAAATACAAGTCCAAGACTGAAGTGATGGACAGATATAAAGGTGTTGGGGAAAACTCGTCTAAGGAAACATTGAAATTATATGATGAAGTGATAAAATTGTCTAGTCAAGATGTATCCCTAGTGACTATAAGGGATTAGGATAAAAACACATTAAATTTGGCAGAGACTACAGGGAATAATGTGGCTGAAATGAGGATGAATTTGAAGAATATTCCTAATACTGATATGACACATTTACACAGAGAAACAGGCGTGTTGATCCTAGATTTGTTATCAGTTTTGGCAGTTAAATTACTCATTTAAACACATTTTTTATTATCTTTTGCATATTTTATGTTACACAGATCATTATTCAGCCTCAAGTATGAGTGAATTTAAGGTTTATACGAAATCTTTTTTTTATCGTTTTTTATGGTTTTATTAATAAAAAATTACATTATTAAAGTGCATTTGATGTATTAACTGATTTATATATTTGTTTGCATACTTTATAATATTTTTGAGCTAAATTAATAAACAAAATGCATCCATCCTTCCTTTCACATAGCATGTCCAGCTGGACATCCAGCTTGTCATCCAGTCTATTGCGTGAAACTCGTCGGTGGTTTTCCAGATGTTGAAATGTGTTGTTATAGACTGCAGCCCTGAAGCGTACTAGTAGACAGACACTTTGTTTGCCTTAGATCAATGCACAACATATCCATCTCATGGCCCAGCCTATCGTTCAACTCTCCATCCAGATCGGCCATTAGACTCCGCGTTGCTAAGAATCAATTCCGTCTAGATCGCACATTCTCCTTTGCTCGCCACCACATCAACAATCCATGCATTGGATTGATGCATTCAACCCACGCTATAGAATATTCACCACTACGCTCTCCTCTGTTTTCCATCATCCCATCTGCTGCGATAAGGAAGGAACCTATGCACCACACCTAAAGATCGTTCACACTTAAGAGGAGCCTGTTTGTTCACTGGCCAGTAAAAATATCAGAACCACGTTGAAGAAGGAAGATTTCCTATGCATTATCCTCTAAATTGTTATGTTCCTTTATGATTGACAAAATTTGGAGATAATTCGACCACCAAAGGGTCAAATTGATCATCTCTATCAACTATTATATATAGCAGCCTCTGTGAGAGAGCTCAATTAGTCAGTTAGCTAGAGCTAGAAAGTCAGAGAGTTAGGAAGAATTTATTAGGTTGTTCTTAAGAACTGTATTTTTGTTCCACCGTTTGAATAAAGAGTTATATGTGTTGGTGTTGAAGATTATATTTGAGTAGAAGTTAGCCAGGAATCACCCCCGATAGTTGAGAGGGCCCCTCATCAACCAGAGGTTTCTTTTCTTGTTTATTTCTTTCATTTTTTCTATTGTAGCTAGTTTAGTTCACAGTCTATTTTATTATTTCTGTAATGCAATTTGATTTCTGAATTAGATAGTTAACTGCGCGCATGGTTTGTTTCCAGTTTTTCTTTCGTTCATTTAATTTTTAGTCTATTGCTTGATTTATTTGCAAGTTATATAAAATAGATTGTTGTTTATCAAATTAAATAGATTTAGTTCTATCTATTTAATTTATGTTTTAATTATCAATTTATGCAATTTACATTTCAGTTTATGAATATGCAATGGTTTCTTTATGCTTATGTTTATGAATTTGTTTAAGTTTATTTTATTGTTAGATTTGCTTAATAAGTAGGTTTATTTATTGCCTCTATGCATTAGAATTACATTTGCATGACTTCAACTGAAGATTAGTTCATTTAGGTTAATTTTTACCATTTTCGCTATGCAGAGTGTCATTCAGATAGCTTGTTCAGTCTGTTATTCAGCCACCCCTTTCAGACCCACAGTTCAGTCTGTCATTCAACCCTTAGTTCTGTTTTTGGTGTTTTTTATGTATTTTGAGACTACTTTTAGTTTAGTTTTGTTAATGTCTGAATTATGTTTTTGTGAGGACCCTGCAGCAAATAATTAATCAAAATACATGATATAGCAGCAGAACTCAAAATCACTTTTATATTAATCGCAGGCCACTTCGAGGTGGCAACCTCCTTTGAGCAAGCTCAATACAAAATAACTTCACGGTTGTTGGGGCTCTGACCCTAAAGGTCCTTAGTTTTGGTAACTCCGTGGTTTTTGAGGAAGTGTAAGCGGAGTTACAACCTAAAATAGTCTTAGGGGTGTCGCGAGTGGGTCGAACCCCCTTTTTGTAATTAACCCTTGGGTTAAACCCAGTGTTAGGGTTTTGGGGCGCCCATGGTGTAAATCCATGGTTTTGTAACAGTGTGCTATATAAATAGGCACTTATGTAAAGAAGTAGGGTTAGGTCTTGAATGATTATCTTATGAAGCTAATGTAATGTGAAGATAAGAGATTGTATAAGGGTTTTTGTAAGAAGGTTAAGTCCCAACTTTGTGCGTGGATGACCTGCGCAGCTGTGTGCGCATAGGGGTTTTGGTGAAAAGGAAGATCTGCAGCTGTGTGCGCAGAGGCCTACTGCTATGTGCGCAGCTTTGAGGACTGAAGGGATCTGCAGCTGAGTGCGCAGATCAGAACTGTCGTTTTAGTTGTAAAGAGTTAAATAAAGCGCAGTTCTATGGATGTAACCCCTAAACTGGGGGTGAACCACATGAAATCTGGTGTTGTGGTTCATTTGTGTGATTTGTTATTATATTTTATGCACTGTTAAGTAAATAACTGATAAAGTAAGATTGATGTTAATAACTAGCTTCGCTGTGAATTCCCAGATAAGGGTTGTGCAAGTAACTGTTTATTTATCTAATCGCGAAGCTGCATGATTGATAATACAAGCATTGTGTTAAGTGATTATTAATAGTTAAAGACTAAAGGTACAGTAAGATTCTCTCTTCTGCTTGCAGAAACCTGATTCTGCGGCACCCCATAGCTATTTCGGGTGAGACTGTAGCTTGTTTGCAGGCTGTTTCCCAAAGGGCCAACACTGTGGGTCTTTTGTTGGTGCGAAGTTAAAGGTGATACCCAGGTTTTCCCATTTAGCCCAACAAATTGGTTCCGTTGCTGATTGAACTCAGTATCTGTTGAAGGGAGATCTACGTATTACCTCGAGGGCTATGTTTTGGTGACCCTCTGTAAAATAAATTGGTGATTGGATCAAAGTGACCTATTTAAAGTTTGCAGAACATGAAAATAAAGATCCCCATCATAGCGGAGAACAATTTTTGCAAAGGTACGTCTTTTCTGATGTTTATGAAATTTTATTTGGTTTTATACACATAGAGTTGCACCAGTGGTTATCCAGGTTAACAGAAAGGAGGACGAACTTCCAAGAAAATCAGTTTCCTCCCTGGACCCCCACAAGAATCGCTATCTTGAAAAGAGTGAACAACGCGATCTCGCGAGCTGTGGATTTTTGGACTGCGCGAACTCTCGAAGCATTTGTGACGGAGTTCGCCATCGACACAAGTACCTCCTTTAGCGAAGCTGAACGGAAATTTTTCAAAGGACCAAGGGGTAAGTACTTGAACCTATTTAGTTTGAATATTAAAATACTATTGGCTGAAAAAGGAATCTTGCTTATAGAATCAGATTGTTAGATCTAGTATTGTTAACCTATGATTGGAAGTGACTGGGACTTCGACGAGCAAAGTGGTTTGCTGCGAAACGGCAAAAGATATAAGAGAGATCTCAGCTCCTCCACTGAGTATACCCCTGTAAGCTCTGAAGCCTCTGACTCCGCTGAGCCCCCTCTGTTAAAAACCCTTCGATAACCCCACAGCAGAGACCTATTATTCCTGAGAACCTGTCGCAGTCTGAAAGTAACCCTAGCCCAAGTATCCCTGTCGCAGGTCAGTCTTCCCCAGCTAGTTCAAACCCTTCCTCCTCCCCTAGATCCCAGATGGCCCATGTTCAAGATGACATCAAACTACCAGTTTTTAAATGAACTGGGTCAGAAGACCGAGAGCAGTTTTGGTTTCTATGCGAAGCTGTGTGGACCGCAAAGAATATTACAGACATAGATGTTCGACGAGCGCAGCTGATCACTTCTTTCAGAGACTGAGCCCTAACGTGGTTTATGAAGTTTGATAGCACGCAGAATCCTGTCCTGGCTGACATCAAAGCAGCACTGATCCGAGAATTTAAGAAACCTAAATCAGATGTCGCAGTGCATCATTGAGTTAAAAGAGATTCAGCAGCGGTGAGGCGAATCTGTGTGGGACATTGATCAGAGATTCAAAGTTCTGCTTGACCAAGTTAGCTTCACGTTTGGACCAGCACAACATAAGGAGTGGTTTATTGCAGCATTATTACCTCACATTAGAGCTCCAATCATGCAACAGAAGGTTGCTGATCAGCAAGAGGCCTTAGAAATTTCCATAAAGCTTGAAACTGCACCTGTCAAAGATAATTCTGGCATAGCTCAAATTCAAGCGCAGCTCGCAGAGATGACTTTAGAGCTTTGCGACATGAAAAAAGGGAAGTCCATCGACGAAGAGGTATGGTGTATACGTTGTCGAACAGAAGGCCATGACAAGGACAAGTGTCCGGCGCTGAGAAACTATTTGAATACTGGCGCACCAAACCCGCTAAATCCTAGTGTTCTGTACTGTGAGATCTGTCGAACTACTGGCCAGCATCGACCGAAAGACCGCTATCTGTTACAGAGGTACGTTCAAGTCTCGAAGAACCCTTACTATAAATTCTGTAAATCAGTTGGCCACAATGAAGATGAATGTCGCAGCTTCGACCTTATGAGGGAGCGAACCTACGACACTTATAGGATCTACCCGGATGCACAAGGCAATGATGGATATGGTTACCGAGGTGGTCGAGGCAATTTTAGAGGCCATGGTCGTGGTATGCCTGGAGGAGTTCGAGGTCAAGTTATTTGCTATAACTGCAATCAGGCAGGACATCTAGCTCGAGACTGTCAAAACCCAACCACGACATGCTGATACTGCAGAGCAGTTGATCATGTCATCGAGCAGTGCCCACAGTTACTAGCTAAAATCCAAGAAAGAAATAGCAAACCTAGTCTGAGTGTCTAGTTGATTGCTGTCGAGCCACGAACTATCCCAGCTGTTAATGTTGTTACAAGAAGTGGAGCTACAATAGAGGCGCAGTGTCAGGCGAAGTAGCCTGACGGAGCTTGGGTCCGCAAGGCCGTAGAGAAGACTCCAGCATTTGCTGTTCGATGAGAAAAAGAAACTTTTTTTGGAGGCCAGACAAGACTTTGTTGATTCAGATCTACCAGCACCAAACAAACAGCATCAGCAGCTGCAATCCCAAGAAGACTCACAAGGCCAAGTAAGTACTCTGTCATCGTTTTTACAAAGTTGCATCAAATTGTTAAGAAATCAGAATTCCTTAAAGGAATTACAAAAAGTTATTCAGTCTTGTGAACCTCATCAAAGTCCTGATAGTGAAAGAGCTGTTAGTAGAGTTAGAAGAACTGGAAGAGAGATGAGACTACATGATCAGGTAGGAGAGTATGACATGAAGGATATTATTTTAGATCTGGGTTCTAAAGTTAATATTTTAACTAAGCAAACATGGGAACAAATGGGAAAACCTACCCTTGATTGTTCACCTATACAATTGAGAATAGCCAATCAACAGAGGATTGTACCCTTAGGAAGATTTCCTCGGGTACCAGTGGATATAGATGGAGTCAGTACTATAGCATATTTTGAAGTTATCGAGATCATTGATGACAGTAACCCCTATCCAGCTTTGCTAGGAATTGAGTACGCAATAGATAGTGATGCAGTTATCAATAATAAAAAGAGACAAATGACTTTTGAAGGGAAGGGATTGAGATCATACTACCATTGGATCCTTCTCAAGGAGAAAGATATATGGAGCCAGTCAGAGAGGAAGATCAGAATATTCTGGACCACATCTATAATATCATAGCTAAAGAAGAAGATTATGTCGAGCCTAATGTCGAAGGTGTAATGGATTGGCAATGTGATTGCTCCTGCATGCCTGACTCAGATGATGGTCTAGAGAGTTGGCAGAATCGACTATACGAGCTACATGGCCATTGGTGCACATGAATTACCAAATCTCTTAGATTCCTTAGTGCACATGCTAGAGACTTGCCTACATATGATGGGTTGACAGATCCAGGAAAATTCATTATGCAGTTCTTAGAACAAGTGCCAGAATCACAGAGAATGCAGACTCTGGAAGCAGCATTAAGAGCTACAGCAGTGAGAGAAAGGCCACAGGAAGTATATTCACAGTTGGGAAGCTTGCCAGAAATTTCTATGCCTCCGATTCCTAGACCAATCTCAAGAGGTGAGAAGCAAGTTCAATGGGCAGAACAGTCCTCAGGAACATTTGAAGCAATGTTATGCAGCATGGTAACATGTACCTCGTGAGGAATGGGTGCATAAGTTTGTGCACACGTTGGAACCTATAGCAAAAAACTAGTATATGGAGGTTGAGCTTCGACACGGTATTGTAAGTTGGGATGATCTTGTTGATATTTTTATACTTACATTTTTTGTTAATGAAGTTTTCCCTACTTTAGATGCAGATGTCAGACTGATCCATGACAAGGCAGTTGATGATCAAGCAAGAACTCAGTACCAAAATAAGGAGCAGAACCAAGAAGTTAGTGCACCAAACCTAACAGCCCCGTCACAGATATTACTAGGACAGACCGCGGAGCAATGTTGTGCCAAGGCTGCTCGTTGTGACGCAGCTAAGATAGTGAGTTTACTGGAGCACAAAAACACGGCAAAGCTTAAAATCCAGCCGTTGGAAAATAGCCGAATTGGCAACATGGGCACTTTAATTACCTTAATTTTTTGTACTAATGAGATCATAGAAAATCCAGTACCGATCGGACAAGATTTTTATTGGATTTGGTACCTTAAATGCATCGTCCTAACAAATTTGATTGATAAAGTGTATAAGAGGATCCCTAAGTTGGAAAAAAATGCATTCTGCATTTCCTTGACACTTACGAGTGAACCCATGACAGACGAGCGAGAGATTCAGGATCTAGTAAGAGAGTTTGAACAGAGAGGTCTCCAGAGTCCTTCTGATCCCCCACATACCCCTGTGCCCCGTGAAGAATCTCACCCAGCCCCGCTGCGGCCGATGCAGACACGGTCCGCCAGGAAAAAGTTTAAACTTGAAGTTCATTCTAAGCGGAACAATGATCGACACAGGAAATTAGGGCAAACATCAGGGACTCACTAGATGGACCCGCCTAGTTCAGCACAGGTCTCGACTGGAGAAGAAGAGCACATTAAACCACAAAGGCCACCGTATCTCCAGCCCGTCTGACCAGGCGTCCAACCACCCCGGCGGACAAAGCAGTTTACATTAAGCACACCCTCGCTGCCACTGGGTGTACAGCTGGTTGGAACCATGACAGGAAAATTAGACCGGCTCAAGTATGCCGACCATGACACAAATGATCATAGCAAGTTTCCACAGTTCGCACCTGCTCAATACTTGCATCATGTCAAATACCCAGACAATGACACAACACTATTGGAAGTGAAACAGTGGGCTTCCGGCTTGGCCATAGCTGGCCTGCTAAAAATGCTTGATGTTCCTCATTTTGGGCGCACCACACAGGTGACCTTCATGGTTAAGCAACTGTTAGCATTAGTACATGATGGCCACTTATGGATAGGAGATAAGCAAATTCCTATCAATGCCGAGCTTATTCATAAGATCACAGGCTTACCGATAGCAGGGACTGATCCAATCACTAAATTTCTGTCAAAACACGAGGATACAAAGCTCGCGCAGAGCATGAAGGACCATTTCAGCTTGACCAAGGGGAAATGAGGGTATCACACTTCCACGATTGAGGACAAGAACATCCGCTTCGCAGCTGAGCTCTTAGCGTGCAAACTCCTGCGAAAGTGTAGGCCCAGTGAAGTGCCTACCCCGGTTATCAGAATCGCTATAAACTGCGTTGAGGGGTACACTTACAACTGGTCTGCATATCTTGTGAGGGAATTCCTGGAAGATGTCCGTGATGCGCAGGAAAAAGGTAGACCTTTTCATTATTCCTGGCAATTAATACTTATTACACTAATTGGGTGGAAAGAACCCACTGAGGCTCAGTTCGTGGAGGCACCCCCAGGCATGCTGGGTGCAGTAAGATACGCATCCCTCTGGATGTTGTCAGACAAAATATCTCAGCAGATGACGAACACTGTGTTCTCCTTTTATGGCATGAGTATACACTACGAGATATTGCGAATACCACGACTTACCCATGAGCTTTTCTCTCAATATGAAGGTGCCGTGAACTTCAGTGCCGACATGCATCATGTTTTCATTCAAGCCCGTGCAAATCCAAAACATCAGTGGTTTAAGTTACCATATGTAGTAACCAAAACAGACATCCTGGGCATAGTTCAATAGTGGTCGGCTGACTGGTTGAAAGATGCAGGAAAAAAACCCACCATTCCAATTCCCCCTGTTACCCATACAAGCTCAGGTACCAGTCAGACGCAGTAGCAAAACCCGCTAGAAGATAGCAAAGACCTAAGTGACTCGCAGAAAGATGGAAACCACCAAGGTGGAGATGGAGACCATGAAGAAGAGGATGAGGAGTCGGTCAACACTCTATCATATCTTAATTGATCAACTAAGCGCAAATCACCAGAGGTAGAAAAGGTAACCAAGCCTCAGTCCCGCAAGAAGACAAAAGCGTCAAAGGAAAAAAATCTAGACGAAGGAGTCACTGTGACGCTGGAAGAGCTTGAGCAAGCCCTCGACAAATATACTGAAACACTAACTCAAAAGTGGTCACAGTTTGCGGATGTGCATCTTGCTGCGCTCACGGGCATAGCAAACAGGGTGTCAGAGCTGAAAGAGTTAGCAACAAAATTAGTGACTAGTACAGCGACAAGTAGTACCCCAGCACCCGTGCAGTAGGATATGAGGCAATGGCCGACCAGAGATAATAGGGGCCAAGTGTTGAGCGCAGCTCTAATACTGGCTAATGCAGATTCCCGGCCGCAGATGAGTATGATAGTTGGGATCGACTACACCAAGCTGTCTATGACAGAATTGCACCTCCGCAAGCTAGCCATCACGAAGGAAATCCATGCCCGAGATCACTATTCTCAAATCCAGCTAGAAGACACCATGAAGCAAAGACAAAATCTCACAGCAAGGCTGGAAGAAGTTGCGTAAAAGAAGAAAGAGGCTGAACATAAAATAACTACATTGGCACAAGTGCTCGATGAGGCATGTCGGAGTCTTCCTGACTTCGGCATCCAAGATGAAGAAGAATCAGAGCAGAGAATTGCCAAGCTGAGAGACTATGCCCAACAGTCTCGTAGTGAAATTGAAAAGTTAAAAATAGAACACAAGAATCAGATCGCGGAGCTTCAACTCCGCATCCCCCCATAAAATCCACCTGAGGTCCAAGAACAACGCCACAGGGACATCCAGGCCTCAGCAACAAAGATATCAGATATTGTGGGCAGTGTAGTAAAGCTGCTGGAAGACAGTATTGAAGCATGGGCGAACCTACAGGACCACCCAGATATAGGTAAGGTACAAGAAACCATCAATCTGCGACAGGAAAAATTAGATGCAGTCAGAGCATAAATTAAGACGCTGCCTCCCATGCAAAAAATGGCTAAGGTGAAGCGAAGCAAGGAGCTCCAGCAGGAAATTGACTTCTGCAGAACGAAGGTAACACTACTGGAAAATTCGCTACAGCCACTTGTCGATGAAGCATTGGAATTGAGCAATGATGCGGAGAGTCAGCTCAAAATTTTGAAGAACTACGATACTTTTGCGTAGGAAAAGGCTAATGAAGTATCATCCTCAGTGTTACAGGAATTGGTGAAAAAAGAGAAAGAAGCTGATTAAATTATACACAACCTCAACAGTCATTTCCATATCCTTACAAAGAATATTCTCCCACCAAAAGAGTCGCAGAGTGCCCCGGGACAAGCCACACGTGAGTCTTAGGGGCCTATTGGGGCTCCGACCCTAAAGGTCCTTAGTTTTGGTAACTCCTCGGTTTTTGAGGAAGTGTAAGCGGAGTTACAACCTAAAATATTCTTAGAGGTCTCACGGGTGGGTCGAACCCTTTTTTTGTTATTAACCCTTGGGTTAAACCCAGGGTTAGGGTTTTGGGGTGCCCATGGTGTAAATCCATGGTTTTGTAGCAGTACGCTATATAAATAGGAACTTATAAAAAGAAGTAGGGTTAGGTCTTGAATGATTATCTTATGAAGCTAATGTAATGCGAAGATAAGAGATTGTATAAGGGTTTTTGTAAGAAGGTTAAGTCCTAGCTGTGTGCGTGGACGACCTCTACAGCTGTGTGCGCAAAGGGGTTTTGGTGAAAAGGAATACCTGCAGCTATGTGCGCAGAGGCCTGCTGCTGTGTGCACGGCTTTGAGGACTGAAGGGATCTACAGCTGAGTGCGCAGATCAGAACTGTCGTTTTAGTTGTAAAGAGTTAAATAAAGCGCAGTTCTGTGGATGTAACCCCTACACTAGGGGTGAACCACGTGACATCTGGTGTTGTGGTTCATTTGTGTGATTTGTTATTATATTTTATGCGCTGTTAAGTAAATAACTGATAAAGTAATATTGCTGTTAATAACTAGCTTCGCTGTGAATTCCCAGATAAGGGCTGTGCAAGTAACTGTTTATTTATATAATCGCAAAGCTGCATGATTGATAATACAAGCATTGTGTTAAGTGATTATTAATAATTAAAGACTAAAGGTACAGTAAGATTCTCTCTTCTGCTTGCACAAACCTGATTCTGCGACACCCCATAGCTATTTCGGGTGAGACTGTGGCATGTTCGCAGGATGCTACCGAAATGGCCAACACTGTGGGTCTTTTATTGGTACGAAGTTAAAGGTGAAACCTGGGTCTACAGATTTAGCCCAACAACAATGCCTTCCTTGGCCTCAACACACACTTATATACTAAAAATAGGCACCAATACTATGGGTCAAAACCATGGGCCAATATAAAATATGGATCAACAAATACTACAGGCGGCTTACAAAGCATATGCGCCCAACAACAATAACACAAACTATGGATCAACAATTACTATGGGATGACTTACAAAGCATATGCATCCAACAACAATATACTTACATGGTAAAGAGAAGGATTGACATGGGTTCCTAACATCCCCTCCCCCTTAGAAAAAGCTTTGTCCTCAAAGCTTTAGATGTGGAAATTGTCGCTTGATCTGAAGGAGTGGTTCCCACGTAGCATCCTCGGGCTGCATTCCGTGCCATTGAATTAAGACCTCTGTGATAGAGCGAGAGCGAAGCTGACGAGTGCACTTATTGAGGACAGCCTCCGGCTCCAAAAAGATGGATCCTTCATTATCCAGTTCTGGTAAAATAGTTTGGCCTTTGATGTTGGTGCCAAGAAGTTTCTTCAGACAAGAGACATGACATACTGGATGAATGCAGGAAGAAGGCCGAAGTTCCAATTTATAAGCAACAGACCCAATCTTCTGAAGAATCCTATATGGCCCATAGAACTTTGGAGCGATCTTATGACGCCCTTTGAGTTTTAGTGAGGATTGCTTGTAAGGCTGGAGACGAAGAAAAACCATATCACCGGCTTCAAAAGTGTGCTCAGAATGGTGCTGATCAGCTTGTTGCTTCATGGGATTTCTGGCCATGTGAATATTTTCGCGCAAAATATGAAGAACCTCATCGCAGTTTCGAAGGACTGCATCAACTGCCTAAACTGGAGAATTGCTAGGGGTGTAAGGAAGAAGAACTGGCGGTGCCTGACCATAAACGAATTCATATGGAGTCATTTTAGAGGCAGTGTGGTAAGAGGTATTGTACCACCATTCAGCGAGAGGGAGCCACTTTGCCCACTGATGTTGTTGCTCAGAGGAGAAGCAACGAAGATAAGTTTCCAAGAATTTATTGATAATTTCAGTCTGATCATCCGTTTGGGGGTGATAACCTGAACTCATATTCAGTTTGGTGCCAGTGTGGTGAAAGAGTTCTGTCCAAAAATGGCTAGTGAAAGTCGCATCACGATCTGAGACAATGGAAGAAGCCATTCCATGAAGACGAAAGATCTGGTCCAGGAAAATTTGAGCAAAGGAGGAGGCTGTATAGGGATGGCTGAGAGCACAAAAATGACTATATTTGGAGAGGCGATCAACCACAACCAAAATCACAGTATTCCCTCCAGATTTAGGGAGCCCTTCAATGAAATCCATAGAAATATCTGTCCATATCCGAGTAGGTATGGGCAAGGGTTCGAGCAATCCCGGAAGGGGTGTCGTTTCACCCTTATTGCACTGGCAGGTATCACATTCAGCCACCATCTATTGAATTGTCCTTTTCATGCCCCGCCAAAAGAAGTTGCGCCGTGCCCGTTCATATGTTTTGAGAAAACCAGAGTGCCTAGCTGACGGAGAAGCATGGAGTTCATAGAAGATAGCTTGTTGAACAGCTGTGTTTTGGGGAAGCACCAGATGACCCTTGTATCTTAGTGAAGAAACATCCCAAGAGTAATGTGGGACAGCAGAAGGGTTGTTGTCCAAGCATTGGATGATTTTAGATAATGAAGCGTCATTGACATAACCCTGTTGAACCAATTGCAACCAATTTGGAACAGGCATAAAAATCGCGGAAAGAGAACCTTGGTCATCAAATGTGCGAGAAAGGGAATCCGCCACAATATTGTCCTTACCCTTCTTATAAGTGATCTAAACTTCCTTTTGGCCAAAAACACATTTAGAATTTTTGGCATGGAGATGATGATCAGAGAAAAGTTGCATTACAAGAGCCAGATGCTGGAGATGTTCAGCCCATTTTTTACTGTAGATGAGGATATCATCAAAAAATACCAGAATGAATTTCTGCAAATAGGGTTGGAATATTTTATTCATCAAGGCCTGGAATGTAGAAGGAGCATTTGTGAGACCAAAGGGCATGACCAAAAACTCATAGTGGCCATCATGTGTGCGGAAATTTGTTTTAGGGATATCATCCTCATGAACCCGAATTTGATGATACCCAGAGCGAAGATCCAACTTGGAGAAAAATTGAGCACCACGAAGCTCATCAAGAAGCTCATCAACAACAGGAATTGGAAACTTATCCTTGATGGTGAGGTGATTAAGTGCTCAAAATTCAATGCAGAGGTGCCATGACCCATCTTTTTTGCGGACAAGAAGAACTGGTGAAGAAAAGGAACTTGTGCTTGGGTGAATAATACCTTGCTTCAGTAAGTCCCTAACGAGGAGTTTAATCTCTGTTTTTTGGTGAAATGGGTAGCGATAGGGCCTAATGTTGGGAGGAATGATTCCAGGAAGGAGCTGAATACGATGGTCCTCTAGTCGTGAAGGTGGAAGTCCCACTGGTTCAGCAAAATAACCTGTAAATCGATCTAGAATTTGTTGGAGATCCAAAGGAGTAGTGGGGGCCGCTGATGGTTGCATTTGAATGGAATGGAGCTGAGCGATGACACCATGGGAAATCTTCTTAAGGAGTTTTTCCATGCGATGTGAACTGATGATGCTGAGAGACCCTGGTTGTAATCCTTTCAATATGTGTTTGTGTCCATCGGGGGAGAACTGCATCCAAAGTTCAGCAAAATCCCATAATATGGGGCCAAGTGTGCGCAGCCATTAAGCGCTCAAAACCACATCACATTCGCCTAAGGTCAAGGAAAACATGTCAGAGCGGAGGTTATAATCTCCCATAGAGATACACACATTACAACACTTCCCTTTGCAAGGTAAGGTGCCCCGATTGGCAACCATGACTTCAAATTTGGAGCAAGGATGGATAAAACAATCAGCTTGTTTGGCGATCCGAGGGTCAATGAAATTATGAGTGCTACCAGAATCAATGAGTATGGTAAGAGAAAGCTTCTTGAAGTAACCGCGTAGCCACATTGTTTGGGGGGCAGTGACTCCAGCTAAAGCATGGAGGGATATCTCGGGCTGGTCGTCTTGAGATGGAGGGTCAGTAGGCATCTCCTGAATGTCAACCGGAGCATCCATTGGATCGGGAGCTTCTTCACCAATTTCAGAGGCAGGTGGAGAATCCACATCCAAGAGATAGAGCTTTTGTTGAACACATCGATGTCCCCGAGTGAATTTCTCATCACAATTATAACAAATCCCTTTTTCTCTGCTTGCCTGCATCTCTGTTTCAGACAAATGCTTGATTGGAGGTGAGCGAGGAGCTGCCGGAATGGGAGTTCGTTGAGAACCCATATTTCGGAAGGGAACAAAAGACGATTTGGAGCACTGTTGGGCTGCCATCTTGTCTTCTGCCAACTTAGCCAACCCCAGGGCTTCCATCATTGTGTTGGGACTGAACATTTTGACCTCAGAGCGAATTGCATCCTTTAGACCACTGATAAAACAACTTCGGTAGAAGTCATCAGGTAATCCTTCAGTGTGATTAGCTAGTTTCTCAAATTCAGTTTGATACTCTTTCATAGTGCTAGTTTGGCGAAGTTTAGTGAGAGCTCCTGTGAGGTCATCAAAAGCACTAGGACCAAATCGTTGCAAAAGGAGCTGGCAAAAATCAGGCCATTTTGGCTCTTCATGAGCCTTGATGTACCAATGATACCATTGAAGAGATTCCTGTTCCAAATGAAAGGAGGCAAGTGGAACTTTGTTGACATCAAAAGTATTATGAAGACTGAAATACTGCTCTGCATGATAGATCCACCCAGTCGGATCAGTACCATTGAAGCGAGGAAAATCTAGCTTCAGACCGCGAAAATTGTTGGAAGAAGAGAACCCATTGTCTCATGAAGACTCGTATTGTCATCTGGTATTCATAGCTGAATGATCAAGATGGAGACCGAGAAATTTTTCATTAAGTTCCTGGAGTTTGGCTTGAATGGTTGCAAGTGCTTCCTCCATGGCTTTTGCTCCTGTGCAGGTGACAACCATAACCAGGAGTTTTTTTTTTTTTTTTTTTTTGGGGGGGGGGGGGAAGTGGGTAGAAAAACAAAAACAAAAACTGTTTCAGTGGAGGAAAATCTAGATTTGAGAAAAAATCGGAAGGGTAATTTGGGTTTGAGTAAGTTTTGGACATTGTCGAAAGGACAAGGAAGCAAAAAATGGGGATTTTAGGATCGGGGTGAAAGAATGAGAAAATTTGGTAGAGAGGGACAAAGAAGAAGAATGAGGAAATGAATACGGTGGCAAAATTTGAAGGCGTTTGGGTGAAAATCGAAGGAGTTATGGAAAACCCTAAAAATAGACAAATGTGGGATTTCGGGTCTTGGAAAGTGGAATTTGGGATAGGTTCTTTAGGAATGAAATATGCAGAATAGAATTGCAGAGGTGTCAGTGAATTTTCTGGGAAAACAGAGTTGAAATCAAGGAGACATGGCTAAAAAACATAATTTTTTTTCTTTCCAGGAAGGGATCTGCAATGGCGCGAAAGTGATCGAAAACAGTGGAATCTTCAATGGCGTGGAAGTGATAAAAAATAAATGGATCTGCAACGGTGCAGAACTGACCGGCAACAGTTTTGGACAGAGGAAATTTGCGATTGTGCAACTGAAAATAGATATGGACCCCAGGTATGTGCGGCTTCCTATCGGTTCAAGGGAATTACTCGGCCACCAATGCTGTCTGACAGCTTGCGTATTGGGGTAGTACCCCTCACTCCACGGCTCAGGTAAAACTGATAACCGCTTGGACACAAACGACAGCTCTTGGTTTACCTCAAGGGTGGGAACTAGTCAATCAGGTATGGGTCGTTGCCCTTTTCGCTGGTAGGTCCTCTCAATGGGCCAGCTACTTCGGGGTTCCTGTGGTACTCCTCACAATAAGTTTTATGGCTTATGCCCAAGTACTTCCCACAATTAAGTGGATAGGGATTATTCCCAGATTCGAACCTGCAATAGAAGCGGAAAAAAATTTGGGCAGAAATTTCACCCAACGAGCCCAAGAAAGTGCTATGATACCAAATGTGAGGACCATGCAGCAAATAATTAATCAAAATACACGATATAGCAGTAGAACTCAAAATCACTTTTATATTAATCGCAAGCCACTTCGAGGGGGCAACCTCCTTTGAGCAAGCTCAATACAAAATAACTTCACGGTGCCTTCCTTGGCCTCAACAGACACTTATATACTAAAAATAGGCGCCAATACTATGGTTCAAAACCATGGGCCAATATAAACTATGGATCAACAAATAATACAGGCGGCTTAGAAAGCATATGCGCCCAACAACAATAACACAAACTATGGATCAACAATTACTATGGGACGACTTTCAAAGCATATGCGTCCAACAACAATATACTAACATGGTAAAGAGAAGGATTTTCATGGGTTCCTAACAGTTTTGACTTTAATATTTAGATAATAGTTTTGTTTAGCATTAAAGTTAAAGTTTAATTGTTTTAGGTTATTTATTAAAGTTTTATTATTTTCCTTATTTCTTTTTGCCTTGAATGTGTGTTAAGTTGTTTTTGTTTCTTGAATATTATTTCTGATTTTGTTTTACTATTGTATTATTTTGTGTTTATGCTTTTTAGATTGATTTATTTGTTTGCATGTGAGATTTAGTGTTACATGTGTTTTCCTTCATATGTTTTTAGGTTGTCTCTTTTATGCTGTGTTATTGTTGAAAGAACTTGTAGGACAGAACATGAAGATATTTCTTTTATTATTTTTTCTACTTTCTTCTTTATTAAGTTTTCTTTAATAAGTTTTCTAGTTGCTTATAAGTTAAGTCCTCCTTGTACCCTAGTTTCCCATTTGAATAGTTAATTGTTGATTGTATTTCAGTTTAAAGTTTATTATCAATTATTCATTTTATTATTTTGTCTCAGTTTAATTACTTTAATAATTGCATTTTTAGGAGTTTGACTCGGTTTTTCATTTTGAAATATCCTTCGATCTTTTATTTTTTAAGATATTTACACGAAACCCTCTACCTTCTCATATATTTTGTGTCAACTCTAAGCTTACCAACTCTGGTTGATAATTAAAGAATAGGTGGATTAATTTAGACATTATAACACCCAACACTTTTGGCATTGTTTCCATGGATTTGTTTTGTAAGGTAGAGTAGAATTCTTTATAAATTTTAGTAATAGGTTAGTAGCAGAGGAGCGGTAAGACGAGAGGTAAGAACCTGTGCATCTATTATAACAGGCTCCCCCAAATCCAGCAATAGTAGTAGCATATGTTTTCTTTAGTTTAAAAGTATTTCATGAGTATAATTAGAGACCCTTAGGGTGGGTTTGTTATGACCGAAAAAGTTATTGAAGTCTCTACTAACGGTAGGGGACATAATTCCCCAACTACTAACTCACCAAAAAGGTATCGAAAGACACCTATAGAAAGTAGTTCTACCCTGAAACCTAAGGAGTCTCTCTTAGAAGATCTTACTGGAGAAGCCATAGAAGGAGAAGGAACCTTGGAAAAAGGTCCTAAAGACCCCATTCCTGAGGAAGTTCAAGTGGATCAGCCATTAGAAACCTCTAGCCCTCCACTAGTTTCGAATCCAATTAACACAACTTTTTCACTAGTAGGAGATCCGAATTTCATTGACTATGTTGATGATTCTCAAGTAAAATCTCTCTTTGGAACCTTAGTAGATCGAGTCATCAAATTGAAACTTCTATAGTAGAACCTACTATCCCTCTAGGATTCAATAAAAACATGATTCATCAGAGGAATATCTCTCCCAAAAAACAACGTTGGGACGCTCCATTATCACCTTCAAAGGAGCCTCCTAAGTAGATTTACGTTAAGAATCTAGCTTATATGGAGAGAAAGGGAGAAAATGAAGATCATAATGAAGTAATAAATGAAGAAGGAGAAGGGGAAAATTGAACTGAGGCTACCTTTGGGTTCCCTATCTTAGATACAATGTAGGATGTAACTATGAAAAACATTCCCCCTTCCTCCTTACCTACTTTCTATGGAAAAAGTAATCAGGACCCGGATTGATTCTCGTTCGAGTTCAATATCCTTTGTAGGAGCTATAATTATCTACAAGATGCTCACAAACTAAAACTCTTTCCCACTACACTAAAGGATTCTGCCTTGAGATGGTTCATGGGATTAGGAGAATCCACTATCAGGTTTTGGGATGATATGAAAACTTCATTTTTGAGAAAGTATCAAGAATAACACAAACCTAAGGAATCTCGACATGATATATTCAAGATACAACAACTTGAAGACGAGATCCCGAAGGATTATCTTGAAAGGTTCATTTATACATTACATAAGTCTAAATATAATGACCTCCGAGAAGATGCAGTACGTACACTTTTCCTTAAGGGGATCTCTAGGGACTTGTTAGAAAATCTTAATCTCATGGCTGTTGGTGATATTTCTCATAAAAATTTTCCATAGATCAGTGAGATGTGTAAAATTTATTCTAGGAGTAGGGGGGGAGTTCAGAATTTTTTTTGAGAGCCCTTTAGTAGAAATGTAAGAGGAAATGTTCCTAGTTCAGGTGGAGTTACAAGAGTAGAGTTAGGAAAACTATTAAAGAATTTTAAGACTGCTATCTTAGGAGCAATGGGTTCTCAACTAGATGCTTTACAAGCCAAGAAGAGGCAGGATGAAGAATGAGCAACAATGAGTATATTTTTTCCAATATGTAGAACTAAACATCCCCAAATGGGATGGCCATTAAAAACATCTATGTATGTCACATATGTACAGAAGAGCATTCAACAGATAATTCCCCATCCTTGCCTAGATTACAAGCCATCTATAAGAGTGGGGATATAGTTGAAACATCTAGGAGGACCCCTTGGAAACATAGATACCAACCAACATATCCAAACTTTCCACCACAACCTCCACTCTTTTATCCTCTGTATCAACCACCTCAACAATGGAACAATGCCAGCTGGCAGAATTGGCCACCTCAGTATCCTCCTCCTCAATTTCCACAACAGCAATATTGGTCACCAAGATGGAGAGGACAACCATATCCTCAGCCACAACCTATCCCTACTCCTAATCATCCTTAACCTCACAATCAAACAAATTTCCATCAAATGTTGCCTAGATTTGTACCTCCGGTTCCTTTTATCACACAACAACCTCATCACTTTCCAAATGCAAATCCTCCTGGACCAACATTATTACCTGCAAAACCAATACCTAACCCTAATAATAAACCAACTCCAGCTCTTAACAACATTGATTTGCAAACTCTTCCATCATACCTTATTTCGACTATACATGTACTTGAAATTCAATTACAATCGGGAAGAGTTGTGAATAATAAACCCAAGTCATTAGTCATCATTCAGGAACCAAATGAGGAAGAAGAAAATTAAAGTGAACCCATGATTGATGATATTTTGGAGGATATGAACATTCCAAAGGTTCTAGTACACACCCATCCTCCACAAGAAACTATTCAGGAGCAAAGAATTCCTCCATTTCCAGAGAGACTAATAATAGAAAAACCTGTTGTTCATCTGGAGGATAACATTTTGAATGAATTAAAGAACATATGTATTAAAATACCTCTATTAAAAGCTATCAAAGATATACCCATCTATAGTAAAGTAACAAAAGCGCTATGTATTAAAAGCCCAGGAAAGAAGAAAAAGCACCATCTTAAAATTCATGTTATAGGGGAAATGTCTGAATGTATGACAGGTCAGTCCTAGATTGCAAAATATACAAATCCAGGAGCCCCAGTTGTCACTGTAATTATAAACAACACCGCCATAGAGAATACATTAATTTATTTAGGATCCTCTATTAACATGATGACCACCGCAATTTTAGAAGTTTTACAGTTGGGACAATTTCTTTGACCTACTCCTTCCATCCTAGAACTAGCAAACCGCACTACGGTAGAACCTATTGGAGTCTTGGATGACATTGTTGTATCAGTAGCTTTATGGGAATACCTTATCGAATTTATGGTCATAGCATCAAAGTATAATTCTAAAGGACATCCTATTATCTTGGGAAGACCATGGTTAGCTACTGCAAATGCTTTTATGGGATGTATGGATGGAGAGATGACTATTTCCAATGGGTTGTCTACACAAAGACTTATTTTATACCCCCATCCCAACCAATAATTGAAAATTCATGGTGGTTAAATTGTTCTTTTGGGGATGATTACTTTGATGATGTCTCCCTTCCTAGTGATTTTTCCTTTGCACTTCAGGAGCACACAACTGAGAATGTATTAAACCAGTTTGTTTCTTCAACAACCTGTATAGATTTTCCTCAATCCCTTGCTCAATTTGATCAGATTTTTGGAGATGAGTTTCAAGAGAATATGTCTCTCTCAATGTTTATAGAAATACCTTGTGCCTTCACAATTGAAGAGCATATAGGACCATATACCATACCTTGTGAGGTTGGTCCTTTGTAGTAAACGGACATAGACGGCTCAGAAAATTAAAACAATTGATGGCTCAGAAATTTCCTTTGTAGTAAACGGACATAGACATAGGCTCTATCATCAACCAACATCTAAATAGGATTTTATATAAAATGTTTTTCAGCAAAATGAAATGGAATTAGTTGAAGAGGAAGTTATTCCTCCTCCTCATGATCCTTGAAAAATATTTTGGGTTATTATCACTTGTATATATGTAAATATGTGCTTGTTGCTTTGAATAAATATGAATCATTCCTAATAGGTTGTTTACACAAGACTAATTTACCTTTATGTCCTTATGAATAAATTGAATCATCTAACAAGTGGTTTTGCAGTTTGACTACAAGCATATTATCTCTATGAGCAGCTAATGGAATACTAATGGGACAAGGAAACTATGCTAAATACTCATCAAGTATTTTAACCTTTTTTTTAGGGTACTTTTCAAATTTGCAGCTTAAATTGATAATTTTTTTATATATATCAATCATTTGTATCTCATACTTAACCAGTTCTTCTATGATTCATATTGTTAAGTCACTAACTTGTTTCTCCAAATTTTTTATATTTGATTTTGCTTTTTATTCCAAGTTACTCATTTGCTTTAGTTTGGTTTTGCTTCTTTTAGAAGATTTTTAGTTTTCAAATGAAATTTTGAGCTTTGCCATTAGATTTTTTATTTTTATTCTGATCCTTTAGGTTATTGAAAGGTTTTTAAAGGTCATCATGTTGAATAGTGGACTCACAAATCACACTATAAGCATACTCATCATTCAAACATCACTTAAACTTCATGCAAATTGGAAAAAAGGTGTAAAATAGCGCCAAAATAGAGTTAAATTTATTCTTGTAGCGCAAGTGTGAAAAAATAACAAAGGAGTGCTACAAGAATCTCAAGCAGGTTATTTTCTCTGACTTTTGAGCCGATTTTTTGCATGATTCTGAATCTTAAGTTACTAATCGCGTGATGAAAGGTTTTTTCTACGTGTTATGTCAGTGTTCATCATGAAAATAGGTGGTTTCATGTCGTGGAGAAGATCATGGCCATCATCAGCCAAAACACAGCTCGTTGTGACAGATAGCTGTATAGATTGAGTTTGATGTGAGGAGAGTGATTCCTTACCTTCATTTCGAAGTTGAAAACTTAGTGGAGTGACAATTTCTGCCTAAAAAACGGAGATTGGAGTTGTAAAGCATCGTGGGGTTTTCACAGTCATACAGGAGATAAGGGCTTCTTCATTTTTCCACCTGGAATCAAATTAAGTAGCTAAAGACACCTACATACTTCAATTCAGAAATCAAACAGCACGAGGAATGGTTTAAAGTGACTGCAGTTGAACATTAAAGAGGTATTCTGTGATAAGCCATTTGTGACTGATAATTTGGGGCTTTTTCGCTGAATTCTGTTTTATCAAAATTAGTTAAGCAGAACATTAATATATACTTTAAACAATGTTATTGTCGAAGAGATAAGGAGATTATAGGTGTTGGCAAGTGATTAGCTAAAGGATATCAGTTTTCATTGAACATGATCTAGTCAAAACTTGAGAGTGTGGGTGATGTTAAGTGCTGTACAGTTTATGGTAAATAAATCTGCTACTGGTGCACAATGTAATGAAGAAACCAAACATCTGAGAATACATGAAGACCTGATCTCATTAAGGGCTAAGTTGACTCATTTTAGTGGTAAAAGCTACAGGGAGCAATAAGTGAGCAGACCTAAGATTATGTTTATATCCTTTCCTCTACTATATAAACAAGTTTCATCTTATCCTAGAAACCACAAGCTGATCTAAATAGTTAGCAGCTCCAAGCTTTTCAGTACAGGCATTGCTCATAGTTGGCACTAGAATGATTTAATGATTATCCTTGGCACCTAGTCTCAATACACAGGTGGTCTAGTGCATTCTAGAGATGGTCAGTGGTCAGTTTTTTTCCATGATAGATTGAATGACAGTTTAATTTCACCCACAGTCTTAGTGAAGAAAATTGAATCCTCTGTGACCTAAATCATTTCACCTTGTGGTGAAATTTTCCTGTATTAGAAGACAAAGGGAGCAGTCAAAGAAGATTGAGTGGAATTGGTTATTGAAACTTAAGAGGCCTAAGAGGTAAAAAAAATAGCTTCTAGTTCATCCACTGAACCCTAAGGTCCTACAGTTTCCAGCCATTGAAGATAAATAGGGCAGAACCTACTGATACAAGCTGAATTGAGAAATTTCCAGGCTGTGTAGAACTGTTCCAAAATGTTGGATGGCTTGATTTTTTCAAGAGGATTGATGGATACAATTCTGAGGTTTCTTACCAATTTGCTAAAGGCTATAAGCAGGATATGGTGATTTTTGACACCTTAAAGTTCAAATTGATAGTGGATCTAGTTGCAGAGGCTACATGAATTAAGAATGAAGGGGAGATGTGGTTTAATAAGTTGCCCTTCACCTTTGATACTAAGAGGTACCTGTTACCTAATGTTACCCCAAACTGGAGCACGGGCATATTGATTCAAAACTTCAGAAGTGAGTGGGTGGAACCTATCAGAATCTTGCAGATCTATATAACATGTGAAGGAAGATATGCTTATGTTTTCAAGTACCACTTTAGGTTTCGACAGCATATGGTTGGTGTATCTAAAATGAGCCTTCCCTTCTTCCTGCTCAAAAGTCTCCAGAAGATGTCCAGTAGAGTAAAAGACCATCAAGATCATACTTCCCAATCAATTTTTCACCATGGATTGATTAAATTAATCATTAGCACTGTCCTGCAGAAGGAAGGGAAAACTTGGGATTTCTTCCTCTTCTGGTCTGGCTTTCAGGTTAAACAAGAGGATCAGCAAAATAAAAAGAAGGAAGATAAAGGGAGAGTCCTAGTGAGGAAATTAGATCAGAAGGTAAATACTGAAGTTAGGGAAGAGGTTAAATTTTAAAAAACACCAGAACCTTTGAAGGATGATAATGAAGCCAAAGTGTTTGCAGCTGATATTAAAGGTAAATACTCATTATTTACAGAAAAGCAGGATCAATCCATGCAACACATAGCCCCTGCTAAAGCTCTCAGTGAAGATAAAGCTGCTGTTACAGAAAAAGATGATGTATATGAAGAAGATTTTCAAGCTCAGAAAAGGAGCCCCATCAAAATCCTGTCAGATGATGAAGGTTATTTGTTAGAGGAGAATCAATCTATTGCTAATTCTAAAGATAGGGTTGATTCATGCAAGGAGTTTTCCACTCTGGAAAACAAAACAGTGAGAGCTAGGAGAAAGAAGAGCAGGATTGAAGTGATAGCCCCATATTGGAGGCCTAAAACCAGGCCAACGAATAAGCTAAGGTTGAATATGAAGAAGCTGCTCAACCCTAGATTGAATACCAAAAAAGTGACTATCCTGGATGATTTTTCCTCAGATGAAAAACCAGAAACTGACAAAATGAGCATTAAAAGGAAGAAAACAGCAGTGGCAAAAACTTCATCTTTTCATCCTGCAAAAGCAAAAAGGTCATCACAGTCAGTAGAAAATTCAAATATCACCGAGCCTAAACTTTCTACCATATTCCTTGAATTGAGAAATGAACTTTTAAAGCAACAACAAGAAGAAAAAGATGAAGTGCCTTATGTTGAAGATCAAGAATGGGAAGATGAACTCATACTTAGAGAAGCAGGTATTCTAGAAGACCCTAATATTCCTGATATTTCCACAGACCTGTTAGATGAAGATGCAGACATTTTCAGGAAGCTTGACATACCATGGATTCCCACTGATGCACAAGAGACCACACTAGGAAAAATCATTGATTCAGACAGAGAAAACATGCAAAAATCTATTAAACAGTATAGATATCAGATAGATTATCTACAGGAGACTAATGATGGCCTCATCCTAGCCAATAAAAGGTTGAGCGAGGATTTACAGGAATTCAATGAGCACTATAAAGAGATAATAGCTGTTTCTAAGGAGGCATTGAACAGAAAAAGGATCACTGATGTACAATGCACAGAGTTGAGGCAGACTGCTAAAGACCTGCAACAGCAGAATGAGGAGCTCACCAGAAGACTAGCAGGCATAAAAGAGGAGCAGAGACGAGCTAGGAAGAAATCTCAGGCATTGGATGGAATCGCTTTTCTAGCTAAGGCTGCAAAGAATCTTTGAGTTAGTTAGTCAAACAGTTATTTGTTATCTCTTTTTGAGAAACACTTTAGTTAGTTGTTTACTATTTTTGAAAAATATCACATTTTGTAAATTGTAATTTAGTTTTATCTCATCGAATAGTTAGCTAAAAGACAGTTAGGGTTGTAACCCTAACTGCTTTTGTTGAGGAATACTATTTAGATAGTGAAAAAATACTGAAGGGGGGTTTGATTTTGGGGAGAACTTCAGGAGGTTTGTCAGACTTATTTGTGAGTTAAGTATCATAGCTCTTATATGCATTTGATGAAAAACTATGAAATATATGACACTTTTTACCTTTCAGTATATGTCTTAGCTTTATTTTGAGTTTATTTAACAACTGGACTGATATATTCATTACTAGTTCATGGTTTATTTACTTGTGATGCTTGTTAGTTTTGAATGAATTTTAAGACTATATTCTGTTTGATACTTGTTGATTATGTTATGCATCTTTGTCCTTACTTGTTTATGATTCAGTTTCTTGTTTAGCTCATGAATGTAATCCCTGTTGATCACCAAATTTACAACCAAGAAAACATTACAAAAACCCTAAAACCTAGTTTACTTTGTTGAGTTTTTTGAGTGTGTGTTGGCTTGTTTCTTTAGCCTTGGAAACAATTTATGGCACAAACACATATAGTTTTTGATATATTGATTTAGACATGTATATTTCTGATTTATTCTTTTAAACAAGTTGCTTGATAAGACCCAAGTTTTCATTATCATATTTTTCAAAACCTTATTTTTTTTACCTATGGCTTACTAGTTCATCCTATACTTGTTATCAAAACTTGTCTCTTGAGTATTTTGATGATAACTTGAAAGTAAGTGGAACTTTTGTCTATGGGGAACATTACTTTTCTTTTATAAAGAAGAAGGATTGTTAGGTTAAAGAACAACTTTCAATTATTCTCTTTTGACATTTTTTATGAGTCTGGCCATTATGAAATTACTTATAACTTTATTTTCAATAAATTGACTTATGTGTTTAGCAGGATTTAACACTCTCTATTACCAATTGACTTCCATATATTTAATATCATCATACAAGGAAAACCAATCGGGGTACCGAACAGGCCCGCTGGCAGAGGGTCAATGCTAAGTAAAAAACTTACAACAGGAAACTCGATAAATGAAAGTAAACCCATCGGGGTACTGAACAAGCTCACTGGAAGCGAGGCTATGCTTGGATGGTACCAAGATAAACCCGCCGAGGTATTGAACATGCCTGCTGAAAGCAGGGAAATATCTGGTAAATGAGATCTGGTTAATACAACACTATGCACATAGTTCATAAAATAGTGATAATATATGAAAAACATTTCAACAAATATGTTATGGCCAATCGTTTATAATTTCATTCGAGAATGGCTCTAAGCTAGACTTTTCCCCAGCCGTATAATTCCGCATGTACCTAAGATATCATTATCTTTGAAATGGGACCCATAGCTATAAATCTCACACACTCCGGGGTACACTTAAAATATTCTACGATGATAGGATATATTTACAATGAGGCATGGATGGCTAGTTTTTCCTATGGTTTTCTTTTGATTATAATATTCTCATTTACGTGGTATTTCCAAGCAATGTTTTATTTGTCATGAATATACATCTCTGAACCTTTTCCATTTACTAGTTAGTTTTTTCTTAAAAATAATTAACAGCATGCTCGCACTCTTTTTATTTTTCTGGCACAATCAATTCTTCTCTCTATATGGTTTGAGGACATGCCATATCTTTGGTTTGGGGGAAGATGAATTTGAAAAATAGATATTATTTTTATTTATGACAAATATATTTATCTCTAATAAATGATAAGTATTTTTAGGAATGTAAACAGTGGAATTTGGTAATAGCTTGAAGCATATTTTTACAGCAAAATTCAAAATGGAAGACCATATGGACGATCGACTGAGGGAAAATGAAACAATAAATAGCGTCTTAAGAGAAATGGTGATATTATAAAACTTATGATTGAAATTGCTAACTAAATTTTGTTTTTGGGTAAATAGTTTTTACTTCCATTTCATTGTTAATAATCCTATCCTATTACCCAGTCATGCATGAAAATGATCAATCTTTTTGATTCAAAATGTGATTTATGTTTTTGTGTTACATGTTCAATCTGCCCAAAGTTTTAGTTTGGACATGGTTGAATTAATTTTAAACTTAATAAATGATAAAATTATTTTGAACGTGAGAACTGTTAAATTAACAATGTTGAAAACCCAATAAAGTCATTTTTAATTTTCATACCATATGTGATATGAAAGATATTTTATTTTTAAATTATAGATTAAAAGAGTGAAGTTTAAATTACCTTCTTCATCTGCCAAGTTGAAGGCAGCTGCTAGTTTGCCTTCTTCCTAAATTGTTTTTCTTCTTTTTGCTCAGTGGGACCTGGCATTTCGCCGGTTTGGGGGAATGTTGATCCTAGATTTTTTGCCATTTTTGGCAGTTAAATTACTCATTTAAACACATGTTTTATTATCTTTTGCATATTTTATGTGACACAGATCATTATTCAACCTCAAGTATGAGTGAATTGAAGGTTTATATGAAATATTTTTATCATTTTTTATGGTTTTATTAATTAAAAATGACATTATTAAACTGCATTTGATGTATTAACTAATTTATATATTTGTTTGCAGAATTTATAATCTTTTTGGGCTAATTTAATAAACGGAATGCATTCATCCTGCCTTTCACACATCATGTCGAGTTCGATGTCCAGCTTGTCATCCAGTCCATTGCGTGAAACTTGCTGGTGGTTTGCCAGATGTTAAAATGTGTTGTTGTAGAATGCATCCCTTAAGCGCACTAGCAGACAAACACTTTGTTTAGCCTAGATCGATGCACAGCGTATTCAGCTCACGGCTCAGCCTCCCGTTCAGCTCTCCGTTCAGATCGCCCATCAGACTCCGTGCCACTAAGAATTAATTTCGGGTATTTAAAATGTCAAACAACTTGCAAACGAACTGTTATCCATGTGTTTGGGTGATGAATTTGTGTTCTAGATAATTTTCCAACCTGCATTCTCCTTTGCTCGCCACCACATCAACAATCCACATGTTGAATTGATGCATTTAACCCACGCTCTAGAAGATTTTCCACTACGCGTTCCTATGTTCACCATCATCCCATATGATGCGATAAGGAAGGAACTTGTGCACCACATTTGAATATCATTCACGCTGGAGAGGAGCCTATGTGTTTGTTTCCCAGTAAAAGGATCAAAATTGCGTTGAAGAAGGAAGATTCCCTGCGCATTGTCCTCTAAATTGTTATGTTCCTTTATGATTGACTAAATTTAGAGAGCGTTCAACAATTGAAGGGTCAACTTGCTCATCTTTGTAAACTATTATATATAGTAGCCTCTATGAGAGAGATTAGTTAGTCAGTTAGCTAGAGCTAGAAATTCATAGAGTTAGGAAGAATTTATCAGGTTGTTCTTAAGCACTATATTGTTGTTCCACCGTTTGAATAAAGAGTTGTATGTGTTTTTGTTGAAGATTGTGTTTGAGTAGAAGTTAGCCAGGCATCAGCCCTGATTGCTGAGAGGGCCCCTCATCAACCAGAGGTTTCTTTTCTTATTTATTTCTTTCATTTTTTCTGTTGTATCTATTTTAATTCACAATCTATTTTATTATTTCTGTAATGCAATTTGATTTTGAAGTAGATAGTTAACTGCACACATAATTTGTTTCTAGTTTTTCTTTCAGTCATTTCATTTTCAATCTATTGCTTGATTTATGTGCAAGTTAGATAAAATAGATTGTTGTTTATCAAATTAAATAGATTTAGTTCTGTCTATTTCATTTCTGTTTTAATTATTGATTTATGCAATTTACATTTCAGTTTATTAATATGCAATGGTTTCTTTATGCTTATGTTTATGAGTTTGTTTAAATTTATTTTATTGTTAGATTTTCTTAATAAGTAGGTTTATTTATTGCCTCTATGCATTAGAATTACATATGCATGACTTTAGCTGAAGATTTGTTCATTTAGGTTAATTTTTACCATTTTAACTATGCAGACTGTCATTCAGACAACTTGTTAAGTCTGTTATTTAGCAACCCCTTTTAGACCCATAGTTCAATCTGTCATCCAGCCCTTAGTTCTGTTTTTAGTGTTTTTTTATGTATTTTGAGACTATTTTTAGTTTTATTTTGTTAATGTCTGAATTATGTTTTGACTGTAATATTTACATAATATTTTTGTTTAACATTAATGTTAAAGTTTAATTCTTTTAGGTTATTTATTAAAGTTTTATTATTTTCCTTATTTCTTTTTGCCTTGAATGTGTGTTAAGTTGTTTTTGTTTCTTGAATATTATTTCTGATTTTATTTTATTGTTGTATTATTTTGTGTTTATGCTTTTTAGATTGATTTATTTGTTTGGATGTGAGATTTAGTGTTACATGTGTTTTCCTTAGTATGTTTTTAGGTTGTCTCTTTTATGTTGTGTTATTGTTGAACGAACTTGTAGGAGAGAAGCTAAAGATATTTCTTTTATTAATTTTCTACTTGCTTCTTTTATTAAGTTTTCTAATTGCTTATAAGTTAAGTCCTCCTTGTACCCTAGTTTCCCATTTGAATAGTTAATTGTTGATTGTATTTCAGTTTAAAGTTTAGTACTATTATGTCTCAGATTAATTACTTTAATAATTTCATTTTTAGGAGTTTGACTCGGTTTTTAATTTTGAAAGATCCTTCAATCTTTTGTTTGTTAATATATTTACAAGACACCCTCTACCTTTGCATATATTTTGTGTCAACTCTAAGCTTACCAACCCCGGTTGATAATTAAAGAATAGGTGGACTAATTTAGACATTATAACACCCAAAAAGGTGATATCATTTATATTGATTTGTTAAAAGAAACATTGTACGTGTCAAAGTTGCAATCGAGTAAGAAAAGATTTGAAGATTTACTCAGAAAGGAGAAGCTGGAGAATAAATCCCACTATACGCAGATTAAGAAGCTTCAAGTGGAATTGTTGGTGGCTGATAGTCAAGCTCATAAGGGAGATGCCACACAGAAATTGTTAAAATAAAAATAAAATGCAATTCAATTGTTAAAAAAGAAGTTGAATATAGCATCTACCTAGATTATACAAACTTCTAAGCTGACATAATTTGAAAAAGAAAAAGAAGATTTGAATACTGAATTGATTGATTCTAAAGAAAGGTTGTTGAAGTTGGAGGAAAAAGAAAAAAAATGGGAGAAAGATGCAGGACTTTAGTTTGAGAAAGAAAAAACTTTTGAAACAAAACAAGTAGAACTAGAAAAGGAACTAAAAGAAAAGAATACAGAGTAGAAAGCACAAGTTATTTAAACTTATGTACAATCTGGTGTAGATTCTTTGTCCCAAGCTATGTCTCAAGTGAGTCTGAAAAATTTAGAAATCAGTGGTTTTAAGAACCAAAATAAAAATTTAGAAGACATAGCTGAAAAAGGAGAAAATGAAAGAAATACATTGGAAGACAAATGCAAGAAGCTAGTTGAAAAGAATAATAATTTGGCAAAATAGGTTACATGACAATCATCCTTATAGCAGAGGCAACCAAGCTCGGGCCTTATTTGGATTTTATTATAGTCAAAGAGATTGTTACACAAGTAGCTGGACAAAATGTCTTGATGCTAAAGCAGGTCTTAAATAAAAAGCCTATAGATACAACTCATAATGCAATCAGATTTTTGAACAATTTGACAGAAGAGGAAATAAGGAAAGAAAATATCCAAGATAGGGTCTTGGTTATCACATGGGAAAGAAGAGAGGTGAATAAATATCAGCATTTAGAAATAGTTCAAGCAAAAATTGAGGTTATGCATAATCGAAATAAGGAATTCATTGAACTTTTTAATCCTTTATTCAAAAGAGGACTTCCTTTCTTTTGGGAAGAGAAAGAAGGAATTTGGTCTCAGAAGGAGTATAATGACAAATTAATCAGTTGTATATTAAATCACATACAATTTCATGATATGCAGCAAAAATCCTTATCGGTAAAAACCGTGATTGAAAAATTAGGTGGAGACTTTGAAATGTTGTTCGACTTTAAAGCTATGTGTGCCAAATTGCTAGATTTATCTTATTCAGAAAACATGGAGCTTAGGGTATTGACTAAGGAGATGATCAATATGGATCTTCTAGCTGTTGATCAATGGAAGATAGTTGAAAATTATGGGAAAAGTAAATACAAGTTGCTCCAATTAAGACATGAAGATCACAAAGATTTTAAAACTGAATATTGGTTTTGAGTTATTTAGTTTGTATTTAGAAGCATTTATTAGTGAAGACGCGTCGATGACATAAATAAAAGCTATTGGAACTACTTTTAGCAGTTAGTTATTTTGTTGAGCTCATGGACCAATGTATAAATACTTCTACATTTTATGAGAAAAGGGTGGAAACCCGTGAGACTTTAGCATTATGTAATTTTGAGATCTATCTTTAATAAAAGTTGCACAGCCGAATGCTGGCCTTTGAATGCAAAGATTCATGTATATTTCTCAATTACAGTCTGTGATTTCTCTTCTTTATATGCATGTCCTTCTTATTAATATTTCCATTATGTTTTATTTCATATCTGGTATAAGTGTGTGATAGTTTTCATAATTCATACTTGGTTATTCTTTCGCTATATATTAACAATTTGTTTTTACCAAAGTTAATGCAGAATTCATCTAGTTGGTGCTCTGTGTTAATGGGCTGTCATCAATTATTCCTTATCACCAGACCAAAAACATATTGACCGTAACCAAAGTATTATCCTTCTTTTGCAGACATTTCCCATGCAAACTGCTCCAGGTGTTTCTTGATAATTGTGACTCCATAGCCCAATTTAACCTTACCCTATTTCAACCACAACAATATTTGAATTTCATTTCATGTATATATTTTTCATTGTTATATATCCGTGAGAGATCCCTCTGTAGAAATGGAGAAGCTAGATCCCTCTCTTAACATGGTTCTATTGTTGCCTCAAGGTTCACCTCCCACAACATTGGGTGTGATTCAGAGTGCTAAAAAACTAGCATCATTGTCGGGGAGGCGAAAGTGCAAATCATCCCTGGGAGAAACAACAAAGATTATAAGAAGAAAGGGTTTCTGTGGGAAAATAGAGACTCCTACAGTTAAATAAGGTTGTATATTTTCTGTGTCGACTCCACATTGGTTCTGAGTGAATTAGAGAAGGCATCCTTGCTTCCAGGAGGCCACATACACGAGGTAATCCTGACACTGAAATATTACAAGGTGTGGATAACCCCAATAAATTGCTTAGAAATAAAGGAAAATACCAACTAGATATTCCTCAATTTGGAAATTCATCTACTCAAGAATTTCATAGAATTCAAGACTATGTGTGGGAAACCAATTTTGGAAGGTCACTATTAAAGTTTAAATAAAAAACTATCTTGAAGAACACATAATTAAATCCTAGTAGGTTAGAGTCATATACGCTTGACTCTCTTTAGCAGAACCTTCAAAACTCTTGGAAAACTGGTGCAAAAAACTGTACTTTTTAGAACGTTTAGCCTTATATCCCACCAGTTGTTCAAAACCCTCTAGCCTTCCAAGAACCTCCTGTAGTTCCAAATCCACCTAGACCAATGGTGGCCATATTTTCCCCTTTGGGTTTTTCTACTGCATTACATGACCTCCCTTTGAATTATGCCCAAAGAATTACCTTGTATGATGGGGAGGGTAATTTTACAACCAGACAACATGTGTACAAGTTTGATGACTTCATTGATCTGGAAGCAATTGATTATGAATATGTTAAGATGATATTATTTGCACAAATCCTTTCTGTGGAAGCCAAGAAATGGTTTAGAGACTCCCTTGCTAGATTCATTCTTACATTCCAAGCATTCCAAACTGCATTCTTAGAAAGGTGGGATGATAAGAAGAGTCCATTACAAGTACTATCTCAATATAGCAATCTCAATAAAGGGGGTTTTGAATCTGTCCATGAATTTTCAAGCTGTTTCATAAGAGCATATAACTCCATCCCTGCTGATATCAAACCTCTAGTAGGCGCAGCAAAACTCCACTATGCTAATGCTTTTGAAAGTTATTTTAGCTTATTATTGATAGAGAGGAAATCATCCAGTCTTCCTGACATGTTTAAATATGCATTAGAAGTAGAATCCAACATGATTTCATGTGGAAAGATGAAGCAAAAAATAGAAAGTGATAAAATGAAAATTAGGGAAGAAATTGTAACTTCTACTTCTGTTGCTGCCTCTTCGAGTGATATAAAATTTGAGATGATATTAAAGGCATGTACGAGGAGGTTACTATCCAACTGGACAATTCCATGGTATTTATAATCACCAACCCTATATGAACCAATCTGGTTAGGGAGTGTGGAATCCCATGGAAAATCCTAGGCTCCCTTTGTTAGCTACATTGAACTTGCCTGATTTGTCAAGATTGACCAATGATCCGGTTTCTCATGATCCGAAGTGGCCAGTTGTCCCCGCTAAATTTACTTTGGACATTCCTAAGTTTGAAGGTAAGAATGGTGAGGACCCTGGAGAGAATTTTACCACTTTCCACCTATGGTGCTCTTTGAATTCTTTGAACCACGATTCTATTCCCTTGAGACTGTTTCAATGCACCCTCATAGGACCCGCACCAAAATGGTATATAGAGTTCCTTGGGGGCACATATCAAATGTTCAATTATCTAGCCTTGACCTTTACAAACCAATTTCAACTACTAGTATGTTAAAATGTTGGTACCAAGCTCTTGTCGACATTTCAGCCAGACAAAGCCACACACATTTTAGATCACATTTTGGAGTGGTGTAGATGGAAGAGGTTGATTAAGGCCAACATTCCACCAGATTTTTTGTTGGAATGGTTCCTTAAGTATTTATTTTCTTATATCACGAAGTATGTTTTGACATATGGAATTATGAATGAGGAACATGCTATTTTTTGAGCTCAGCATTTGGACTTGATTTACGCTGAGTCTCAGATCTTATATGAGATTATCCCAAATGCACCGTCATCTAATTTTGATCATATGTTTAAACCTATACTTCATGTTGATGGCATTATTGGTTGTGCGAGTACGAAAGTCATAGAAAAGGTTATGAACCAAATGAATAATTTTTCTATTAATCACTCTGTGATCGGACAAGATACGGCTTCATCCAAACCCACCCAAACAACGAATGTGCTTTCCATACACTCATCATACTAGAAGGGTAACCAGCAGCCCAAATGGAATAAGAATAAGGGAAGAAACAATAGGAGAGGTGGGAATAGGAAGGAGAAATATAATGAGGACAAGAACAGTGGTGATGTTGGGGGAGACAAGAATTCTAAATGGAAGGTTAAGTTCCCTGGTAAGCTTTGTGGGGGACACCATCTTACTTACTTGTGCCCTATAATCAAAGAAGAATCATAATTCATTACATAGATCCTAGTTGTGTTAATGGATACTTTATCGCATAATCAAAATATGAATTCAAGGAACGTGGACATCGGAAGTGGTTCTGCTGGGAATCAAAACCTGTCAAATGCTAAAGGTGGCCACAGTTGTATCAATATGATGTTTACTGCTAATGTTGTAATGCGTGTAAAAGATTATGGTTTGATATCACAACCCGATGTGCGGAAAGAATGTACAAATCCCAAGGTTTCTTTGCATATAGACAAGCCTGAGGTTATACCTTGCATTCCTAAAGGTGTCCTAAAGCACTTATGGCACAATCCTTATGCTCAATCCACCCGACACTATTCTATTTTTGAGTATTTGGGTCAGACTCCTTGTGCGATGTCAGCTCTCGAAGTCCGTCAGAATTTTCCTTCACAGAGAAAGGCCTTATTTAATTCCCTTGGGATGGTTGATTCTCATCCTTCCAAAGTGATTAGATTTGAAACCCATGAGGCCCAGCATCACTTTCCTTACCATGTGGATTTCTTATTCCATGTGGAGTGTATGAAAAACATGATCAAACACATAGTGTTTAATGAAGGTGTTGCAGCCTCTATGATGTCTCTAGCCTGTTGGAAAGGTATTAGCTCACCCCCATTGTCGAAATTCGGCACCATGTTGAATTCCTTTGATGGAATTTCTTTTCAGCCACATGGTATTCTTCCTTCTCTTCAAGTCCATTTGGGAGGGAATACCGTATCCATTGAGGTTGAGGTGGTTGATGCACCCCTTTTTTACTGGTTCGCAACTGGATTTAAAATATGGGAGCGATTGTGTCTTCCATATTTCATGTTATTTTCTTCCCTTTCGAAGATCGAATCATCACAATCAAGCATATGTATTTTGATAATTCCAGTATGTGAGCATCTCCGGGATCCACCATCTCAGTTATTGATAATTATTAGCCTATAACTAAGAATGTTGGTGTGGGAATGTATCTATATTTGATGGGATATTTTAAATTTTTTGCACCAATCCTTACTATAGGCTCCACTCTTGGTAGTGAATCATCGTCGATGATTTTGGTCCCATTTCATAGTATGTATTTGGAATACCCTTGGACTCTCTCTTCTCCAAGAAATTAGGATGAAGACCCTATACCTACCAAGATGGAAATGCCATTGTCTATAGCAAATATTGCTTATCAAGCCACTCTTGATCCCATTGTAGATCCTATTCCATCCTCTTCGCGGACGAAGGGGGACAACACCTTTACACTCCCCGCTTACGTAGTTGCATCGTCACACTCACATGGCTACTTTGATGGTGCTTTCCTTTGGGTGAAGCGATATTTGAAGCCATGAATGGTTTGGAATGGCCTTGGGAAGATTTGAATCATCACTCTTACTTCCTCCAAGAGCTTGAAAAAATCAAGTGTGATGAGTTTAAGATGACCCTTAGCGAGAAGGTTGGTAGTCTCGTGATCCCATTAGGTACTCATGGAATATATTCCAAAGGGAACATGGTGAATTTGTCACTTGCAATCCCTATCAACATTTATCAGAATGCTGGCACGATAGAAAATGCTTACACTTTGGAATATTGTTCTCCCGATGAGATTAAAGCATACACTGAACTTTTTAAAGAATTTCGTGATGGGTTCCCTTGATCATATGATGAGATGCTAGGTATAGAACCTCGAATTGTTGAGCATGAGATCAAGACTTATCTTGATTCTAGGATCGTTTGACAATATTTGCACACGATGAATCCCCGTAAGGCGCCTGCCATTAAGGAAGGGATAGAGAATCTACTCAAGGTGATATTTATCTATCCAGTTCCCTTGACTGAATGGGTTTCCAATCCCGTTCTAGTTTATAACAAGAAAGGAACCATCTGAGTATGTACTGACTTCAGAGACCTGAATAAGGCTTGTCCTAAAGATAAATTTCCTATGCCATTCATTAATCAGATTTTGGATGAGTGAGTGGGAAGCGAGGTATTTTCATTCATGGAGGTTTTTCTGGGTACAACCAGATTCAAATCAAACCTGAGGATCAACAAAAGATAACTTTCGTTTGTCCTTGGGGTATCTTTGCATACTGAAAAATGCCCCCCGGACTTAAAAACGCCAAAGCTACGTTTCAATGGGATATGAATTTTTCCTTTCACAACCTTAAGTAAATCATTGAAGTCTATCTGGATGATTTAGCTATTCACTATCGATTTACATGCCATTTACGCTTGGTTTTGAAGAGATGTCGTCCTTATCAAATTCGTTTGAACCCTCAAAAGTGCATCTTTTGCATGAAAGTAGGTAGGTTATTAGGATTCATCGTTTCTAAGGAGGGGATTAGGGTTGATCCTCTTAAGGTTGAGGAAATACTTTGATTGTCTCCCCCATGCACTATTAGACACCTTAAAATTCTCCAAGGGATGTCTAACATCTTATGGAGTTTTTTTGTCAATTTGGCCAATTTGTCCAAGGGATTTATGCAGATTTTGAATAAGGACACTCATTTTATCTAGGATGAGCGATCCTGGGAGTCCTTTTATGCATTGAATAAATCCTTGGCATCGGCCGCTATGCTTAGTCCACCGAACTGTAGCCATGATTTCTTGTTATATGTGGTTGCATCTCAAGAGATGATTGGGATGTTTTTTATTCAAGAAAATGATGAGCTACAAGAACATGTTTCCTACTATCTTGGCCAAAAAATTATTGATGTTGAACCTCATTACACTCACATTAAGAAGCCATCTTTAGCAACCATGCACGTAGTTCAGCAGTTTAGACATTATATACTCCTTCTCCAAACTACGATTGTGGCTCATATCAATCCCTTTTAGTTCATCCTAACCAAATGAATGGTAAGGGGGGGATATAATAAATGGATTGTTAGCTTGTAAGAATTATATCTCGAGCTTGTCTCAAAAAAATTGAAGAAATTGTTAATCTTTGTGAAGCTCATGTCATATTTTCCTAGTTTGGATGAAGTTTAGGTTCATGAAGGTTCCTTTGTTGATGATCATATCTTCCTCATTTCGACTATGGACCCTTTGTATGGCGATATCACAGTATATTTAAAGAATTTGAAGGTCCCTCCTCACTTATCACGGGACGAACATTGACGACTACGTCATGTTGCTAAGAATTATCTCGTTATCGGTGATACTTTGTATCGTCATGGGGTGGATTCCATTTTACATTAGTGTTTGACTCTTGAGGAGGATGATATGGTATTCAATGATTTCCATGATGGGGCATGTGGTGATAATTTATCTGGGCTTGCTACAACCCCAAAAATTATCGAGAGAGGGTTATTACTGGTCATCGATATTTAAAGATTGTGTCAATCAAGTCAAGCAGTGCCACCATTGCCAGGTGTTTTCATAGAACATACATTTGTATCCCACCCCCTTACACCCTATTATCATTGTTGGTCCCTTCACCAAGTGGGGGGTTGATTTTATGGATTGCAACCCAATTTCAGCTAGGGGGATCCATCACATTATAGTGGTCATGGATTACTTCACGAAATGGGTAGAGGCTATGGCTACTATCAAATACAATAGTGATACAGTTGCTCACTTTGTGTTCAATTAGATTATTACCCAGTTTGGTATCCTAAGAGAAATTGTCACAGACCATGGCGAGCACTTTCAAAATATGATGATGGATGAGTTATCTTCCAAATTGGGGTATAAGAAAGAGTATTAATATTTTTACTATCCCAAAGCAAATGGATAGGTCAAATTTGTTAGTAAATCCCTTAATTCCATTATGCAAAGGGTCGTTACACAAAGAAAAAATAATTGGCAGATTATGCTTTACCCTACTTTGTGGGCCTACTGAACCATTGTTAAGACTATCACCAAGTTTTCTCCATAGCATTTATTACATGGGGTGGAGTTTATTTTGTCAATTGAATGCGAGATCCCTCCATTGAAGTTGGCTATAGAACTCTTACCAGAGACTTATGGCTTGGAATAACATCTAGTCCACTTAGAACACCTCGATGAGAAACGTTGGGATTCCTTAGTGGCTCTTGAAGTGAATAAATGTTGGATTAAGGTTTAGTATGATAAGTATGTTTGTCCTTGGAGATTTAGTGAGGGTGACATGGTTCCTTTATATGACCAATGTAGTGAACCATTAGGGGTGGCTAAGTTCAACCCCATGTGGCATGGGCCTTACGTGGTTAAACAAGTCTTAGAGAAGGGAGCATACAAGTTGGAATATTATGAAGGGATAGACTTAGTAGAGCCTATAAATTGGCTCTATATTAAAAAATATTATGTTTAATGCTTGGTTGAGGCTTATATCTTGTATATTAGTGTACATTTGTATACTTTTACTTTTGGTCCCCTTGTATTAATTCAGCTCATTGACACACTTTCCTTGGTTGTGGAATATGTCCATGGAGTCTTCGATATATGTAGGATACGATGACGATGCCAACCGTCATACCTAGCACTCAGACTCATCTTCTTGGGTGATTTATATGTTTACGGGTTATGTTGTGTCTTCAGGGGGTGTATGTCTTTGACCATCATCCAACAATGTTGTTGAATATAGTGTCGTGATTGAACTACTTCGTGATGCCATCTCTCATGGTATCTGATCCCTTTAGGCACATATTGAATTGCAATTGGTTGTCTCATAGTTAAATGGCATGTATTGTATCTGAGATTCGAAGTTATTAGGGAGATTCTTATGGGTAAGGTTGTTAGAATGACAATTTGAACACAACATACATTCACATTCCTAGGATCTATAATCATGTTGACAATTCTTATGCAAACTATATATTATACTGGCATGTGTTACATCAATCATGAAAGCACACACATTCCATGCACATTTAAATACACATGTAAATATAATAAACCGATCACTATAATATTTTTTCATTATCAAAATATAGTCCAAAAATGGTGTCATAGTACAAAATTGGGGATTTAGAGCCACCAAAACACTCTATAGCCGATACATAAGCTAGGAATCTATGCCTATAGAGTAGGATGATGATCATGAAAACAAAGGTAGACATTCACCAACCATATGAAGAGTCTAACCCATGCATCAGGCACTCCCACTACATGTCTCTGCATTGCCTCGGGTAAGTCCTCAACTAGCACCATAGGCATCATGTGCATTATACATACAAAGTTGGTGTGTATGCTATGTAGTGTGTGATCTGCATCTGCACCTAGGATATCAACACCTCATCCCCTATGACGATGTTGAGGGAAGCCATACAACCATCTAGGTCCCACATTTGCATGAGCATGATCAGTATTAGTACATGATACCACCAAAAACACATTTTTTTATTTCATTACATCAAAAAATACAAAAAAAATACTTTAAAAAACACATTTCGGGATTATTACTTAGATCACCATATGTAGAACCCAGTGGATGGGGCATTCTCAGGTATCTGTGGAAGTCGATCCCTGCATAGGGATAGTCATCCATGACCAAGATATGCCACTACCATCAGTGGTAAAAGTCTAGTGGAAATGGAGTGGGTGTCCTACGTCCCCCTATCTGCCGCATCATCTCTTGCCATCGGGTTTGAGCTGGATCCTGTAGACCATGAGTATGAACCTATGCTCTTGGGATAAGGCCTAGTACCTGCTCAAAGAAGAATTTACTGAGAATGTTGGTGAACTGGAAGTTCCTTTTCCTACCCATCTTGCAGTCAGTCAGTTGTTGCTTCATCTTGTTCAAATATGATGTTCTCTAGTCATATATTGTGAGCTTCATACACTCTACCACATAGAACATAATAGGCCTGGAATCTTGATGTAGAGATGCCAATGCTATTATCCTGGCTAGCACTAGTACAATTCCCTTGAGACCAAGGCTCCGAATGAAGTTGACCGGAACCTGAATAATAATCTTTTCAATGTTTGGAAGACAATACACATTTATGTACTCCTATATAGTGAGACCACCTCCCACTCTTTGAGCCCTCATATTGACTACCTCGCCTCGGCAGGATAGTCCCGTGATGAAATATATCTCTTCCACCTCAAGTCTCAGTGGAATCCGATCAAGTTGAAATGTCTCTGTATCTGGATCAAAATATTTCATAAGCCTCTGGAGTAGCCCTTGTTGAGGTCTTAAGCTCCCAAGTTTCCAAAACTTGTAAATACCACATCTGGTTAATGCTTTTGGGAATTTGTATCACCTTGGACGTCTGTATCCATGTCCTCGTGTTCACGTTCACGTCATTCTAGCAACATCTTGAAGAGAAAACACATTTTTTATGAGAATTTTCCTCTTTTTTTGGTATGCGCACAGATGTACATGAACTCTTGTATTGAAATTCGCGTGTATACGTGGGTAGGATTCAATTTTCCCATGTATACTCAACCCTATACATAGCCTAATAAACTATGGCCTATGTGGGATGGGATACCCATCTTTGGGTGGCTTCAAACAAAAAATTTCACCACTAGAAATTGGAACAAAGGCATGCAAAAGAAGTAGAAGGTCATGAGGATTTACCTGGCCTTGACGGTTTCTAATTTTGTTTCTCCTAGCTCCTGGAATCGGTGGTTGAAGTTCATAGTCCAAAATGGCTCCAAATGCACTAGAATTGGTAAAAAATCAAAAGGTATGGTGAAAAATGATTTTTTTACTATTTATAAAATTTATTTTGAAATTTTTACCCACTTGCCTATAGTTTTGGACCTTTATTGACCTTTTAAACATTTTTGGCCTAATTTATGGTGTAGGGACTTATTTCAAGTGATTTTTCAGCGAGGTCTTAACCCGTTTGTGTCTATTAAATGTATATTTTTAAACTAGCATATAGGATAGGATCACTTTTACCCTTGCATCATGTTTCGTCCTATGACCATGTCACCTTAACTATAGGTATGAACCCACTTCATAATGTTACGGAACCTCACACTGCTACTAGAAGTGGCATTACGTAAGTGGTAGAGCCTTCCTATTTCATGGGTGCCCTAGCTAGATCTAGTTTTCCATTTGGTACCTGTGCTACAATTTTTTCCATAGTTCTGGGAGTCCCTTATAGTCAGGCCATGTCTTTGAGTGAGAACCACATATTATTTCTTGAACTTTATGTTTTCCATCTCCTCCAGGGAATCCAATTTATATCAAGTTGTAATTGCATTTTCATGCACCTGCTTTCCGTATTGAGCTTTATGCCGACTCCTCACTTCAGTTTTTTTATCCATATAGCTTGATCTCACCTCAATACTAGCCAAGCAGAGCCTCTCTTATATCCTTTTCATCTTGATCACCCCTTACCGGGAGGAGACATTCCCTCAAGTGTCCTTATCCTACACATGCTTCCTTGCATTGAGCATAAGTATGCTCCACTGCTTGGAACTAGTTTGTTTTCCAGTAACACTCGTCTCCTCCTAGCTATGTACTATAAGCACTTTTATTCCTTTCCAAGCTTCTTAATCTGAAAAATACCAAAAACTTAAAAAACATAAAAATCCAGATGAGAAATGATATTACTTTTGGTATTTGTAGAGTCATGTCACCTTCGAACAGAGAACTGTATATTCCATTCATTAGTTGGGTTATTATTATGACTATAGGAGTTCTACTCATTATTCTTAGTTTTCTCAGCCAATTAGTTATTCTTCCATTCCCTATGGAGCCTTTGTCGATTCCTCTTGAGTCACAAAGATGTCTCAGTTTGCATGTTGAGTCTATGCTTCTTGTGAGTAACCATCTGCATTATGCTCTTGCTCGAAGGAAGTTTTAGCCTGAGTTAGCCAGTCCTCAATTATATTTTCTTTGCATGTCGACTGTTCTCGATATATTTATTGGTTCTTACACATCTTATTCATTTGATTTCTTCCAAATTATCTAGGGTTGTTGATTACCTTGTGTTGGTTGATGGGGGATTCCTTAATTCCCTCCTTCTAGTAGATTCCATTCCATCGAATTCAAATCATTTATTCTATAATAGGAATTTAGAGTCCATTGAGTGCCTTGAGTCTTGTAGTCATCAATGGAAGTTTCTCTCGCCATTGACAGTATCGGGAATACATCAATGTCCCTTGATCGATGGATTAATCACTCAAGTGTTCAACCTCAACACATCTATTCACACTTGTGTGATTTCACTTTGTACCTTGATTCCCATTATCATTATCGGTGGGATATCTCACATCTGTTAATAGTATACATTAATGACCAATAATAATATGATGGACTATCATGTTCGACCTCGACACCTTTATTCGCGTGATGGGACATATACCAGTAGTGCTTTGCATAGAAGACCTCCGAACTTGGTGGAATTTCATATATGCTACCTCTTTTATCATGCTAGTATCCATGAGATGTATCTCTCATGACCAGACTCCAGTGTATTATTAGATGTCTTCATTCAGTATGGAGACCTTATTTCACTATATATTGTATGTGTTGATGACCACATGAATCATATGTTTATCATGCCTATTCATGTCCATTGTACTATGTTGTATCTGGGACTATTGTCCTTCATATTTGTAGTCACATGATGAGACTTATTATTGTATTGTACTGGCAAGTGGCTGGTTTTTCCACCTAGGTATTCATTACTCCACTTTTGGGATTGACATAATTTATTTCATCCATCATGTTACCCCTCTAATCTCACACATTAGGGGGCATGCCTTTGTCTCTTTAGAGGTGTCGGGGAGCCTATGAAAGGTTTCAAATATGTTAGATATCGTAACTGAAATATATTTAAAAGTAAAAAAAATTGAACATTTTTCATTGAAAATATGATGTGTTCATACCTTCTTGAACTAAGTGGCCGAGTATTTCCTTTTTTTCTCAATTCTTTCTCCTTTGTATCATCCATTAGAGCCTTCCACTCCTTCTCTAGAACCATCCGAGGATGCTCATACTTAGGGTTAATTTGCAAATTGTCCCTAAAATATGCCCTAAGATAATTCAAATTTAAGCCAGCTTCTATGGTAAGACCTTTTTTTTTTAAGGTGTCACCAAACAAGCTGACCATGTGGTTCATTAGATCATCTTTAAATTTTTCATTTTGGGAATTCCACTAGGTACAAATGGTGGGCCCAAAAATCTCCAACGCCTTATCTTGCAAGTTCTTATATAAAACATTATTTCTTGCAAAAACAATATGATCATTAATTTAAAACAATTGAGGCATGTGGCCTTGAATTAGATGAAAAACAAACAAAGAATTAATTAAGTAATACCTACAATATTTAGTATATTGATTAGAACACAGACATTGTCCACTAAGAAGGTAACAGGAAATGATCCCCTGCTAGCCACATGTACTGATCCACGATAGCGACTTTAACATTTGATGCTACTGTCATCTCTAACATCATGTGAAGTAGAAGTGGGTGAAGGGCCCTGTTGATTTCCAACATCCGGTGAGGTCATAGAATCTAAAGGAAATTTCTCGTCAGAAGAGTCAAATAGCCTCATTCATATGGTAGATTAACGATGTGTTGAACCATCGCTACTACCAATACCGACCTCTATAGCATGTACTCGATACATGGGTGCTATCTCCAAAAATTCCTACAAAAAGAAAACTTTAATCGATTATATCATATTAAAAATATAGAACTAAAATAACATAAATGAATATTTGTCATAGTTAGTAAAAAATTTCAAATATGTCACTTACCCCGTACTATTCTATTATTTTCCTCAAGTGATTAATTCTTGCTTTTATTTCTTCAGTCTTGGTTTTGATTACAATCATTCTAAGAAGTTCTTGATTGGAATTTTTCAAATCCTTCTTCACACTTTCCATTGGGTCAGTTGAATAAAATATATCTTCTTCACCGACCACCTCATCATCCTGATGTGGGGTGCTCTACAAACATCAATCAATAAAAGTAGTTAATTTATTTTTATCATTACAAAAATTCACATCAAAAAAATAACATGCATATAATAAAACAAATAATTACTTTAGTCATGTTGATGTACTATTACGCTATCATTTACCTGATGTGACACCATTTGTGACTTCCCACAGCCAGTCTTCCACAATACAAGAAGTAAGACATATTCATATTGAAAAGTAAAAATTGAACCATGTCTAATAAATGTGATTGATGAAGAAAAACTTTAGTATTAATATGACAGTAACATTTACCTGACCAGAATATGTGAGTGTGTTATTAGTCCCCCCCTGCCACAATATCATAAACATGAGATCATCTTGAAATATTGAGCTTATAAGCATAAAAAAGGTCAAATGTTAACAACTGTAATATAATCATGAATTGTAGTTACCATTACATTGATATTTACTTCATCAGATCTACTTGCTTGTGGCATTTGGCCACGATCCCCCTGCCACAAAACTCTTTATAACACGATCTAAACCAGAGTGAACAAAACTCTTCCTAATAACCTATGATTGGATTAAAATCAAGTGAAACAAAGAATTNCGATCACCCTGCCACAAAACTCTTTATAACACGATCTAAACCAGAGTGAACAAAACTCTTCCTAATAACCTATGATTGGATTAAAATCAAGTGAAACAAAGAATTTTCAGTAGCAAACATCAAGTCTAGAAATCTGTCATCTTTCTAGAAGCAATAAATGGAGCTTTGCAACCTTGAAAATCAATTATGGTCATGGACAACGGCCCTAATCCAGTAGTATCAACAAAAAGAAGGTTTTTTTCTCAAGTTTAGGCATGTCCTAGACAATTTGGGAATAGTATAGGCATAAAAGGGCAGAGAACCATATCCAACATCCTAGAGCATAAAAGTTAAATCTAGGCAGTCTCCAACCATTAATACATGAAGTTTCATCCTTTAACTTTATGAACAAATTTCAATACCTCTTGCAAAGTTTCAAACTCATGTGATGTTTCAACCTTATATAGGTTTTCTTAGAGGCCATATTATGGAGGTTCCTAGGGGCGCTACTTAGGGTGGTCATAGGGGAATTCTTAGGGCAGTCCTAGAGGTCTTCTTAGGGCAGTCCTAGATGGATTCTTAGGGCAGTACTAGGGAGAATATTAGTGAAGCCAACCCCAAGTATAAAAGGAGTCTTCCCCTCACCATTTGGACACATAATTATGGTGAAGTATCCTACTGCCATAAGGATGAGTTATACCTTGTATTCTCTTGTTGTTATATAACTAGTACTCCTACTGCTCTACTATTGTAACAACGTTGTTTAAAAATATGTTGTAACGGAGTTGATCTAACATAGATGCTGAAACAGATGTTGTAATAGAGGTGATGTAATAGAGCTACTGAAATAGAGGTGCTGTAAGAGAGATGATGTAATAAAGGTGTTGTAACAAAAGAGCTGAAACAAAGGTGCTAAATGAGAGGTAATAAGTCTGCTACAGTAAGAGGTTATGGAAGTCAACTTTTTGGTCATTATCAGGATGTTACTGTAAATATGATATCAGTTGTTAATGAAATTTTTAAGTGCTGAAACATAGGTATTGTTTCAACAACCTATGTTCAATTTTGTTACTTAAGAATACTTTTACTCGTATTGTACTTTGTTGAAGATTATTAAAAGAAATTTTGGTTGGGTTTTGTAGCCTAAGAGGGTTTCCTAGGGTAATTTGGTTTTATCTCTGTTGTTTTCTTACCTTCAATCATCCTTGTTTAGGTAGAGATGTATTCTTATGACTGATATATGCTGCAAAATATTTTGAAAATTCCTACATACATCTAGTTTTTCAACACTATGGTATTTTTCAGTTATGGAAATATTGGTATTCACGAAGCTGTTTCCAAACAGGGAGATAATTTGTTGATCTATTGCTGTTAAATATGAGGATATTTCAAGGGTTTAATAACATCCTCGGATTAAGTATTGAATCAAAAAAAAATTCAAGAATAGTAGAGAGACACCTAAGAATTAAGGTTAATTGAGGCTAGTTTGACATTTACATATGAAGTCAACATTTTATGAAGCCAACATATGCCAGAAAAAAACATACAAGATCCGACCCATCCCTAGTAATCTTCTAGGGTTGTCTTATATCAATTTTATGGTGAACATATCAAGTATTTATATAGCTGGGATACACTCATTCTTGGTATGATTTTTTTTCTTTATTTCAAGCCACAAAATAGAAAAAATCTTGTGTAAAAAATAACTCACAACTCCTTCTAAAGGGGTAAATTTAAGTAATTTCCTATAGTAGCATTGGAGCATATTTAATGGAATCCTGAAAAAATGGAAAATCATGGAGTTCCGTACCTTCAAATACCAGTCATAAGACAATATTGAAGCATCACCTCTTAAATATTTGAAAAAAAACTTGTAGAAAATATGCAGTCAAAGAGGAGGTCGATCCACTTGCAATAATATTATTTTCTTGTTTGGGGAGGTTTGCAATCGTGGCTGAAGAAAAAAATTCCACCTGTGGAGGAAATCATTTAAATGAAGAGAAGACTGAAGTATGCCATTGGATTAGGGCATATTTTCTAATATCCACCAAATATCAACAATGCATGAGGAGCCACAACTCTGTGGGAAGGTTCTTCTAATTCCTTTAGATCACAATTAGTTCCAGGCCTTAGAACATCTCACCTCATCCTTGTTTCAATCTCTAGGGAATATTCATTACCCTAAAAGGTTCTCTCCTCTACCTATTGAACCCTTTGACCAACAAGATGTTTGAAGAGAATATCGAAGTATTCCATCAGATTAGGGCATGTTACCCATAGATAATAAGAAAACTATTGAGGAATTAGGGTTCAATAACCTATAAATCCAACTTTACCTGATTCATTTGTTTGATAATTCGGATACCTTCAAGGTACATATTTCATCCTTGGTTTTTATGTTTTTAGAAGATATTCCTTCATTTTGATGGAAAATAATTTAACAGACTTTCATGCATATTGTTGTTGATGAGGTTTATTTAGGTCCAAAACCCAAGAATATGTGAGGCTAGATTCTGATTAACATTTTTAAAATATGTATTCATTCTATTGAAATTTGATTGGGATTGGGAAGTCATTTCCCTATTAGTCATGTGTGTTGGTGTGGTTAAGGTTACAAAACACTCAATTCGGGGATTTTACCCAAATGAATAAATTGTCAATGTCAATGTTGATAATGAGTCTTTGTAGGTTGTTTGTATTATCATCATCAATTATGAGGTTTAGTAGGGAGGGTTCTTGTCTTTCTTCACTACAACCACTCACTATTAGTGTTAGCATCAAGGAGAAATTCAAAACCCAATCATGGTTTCTTAGTGGAAGGGGGAGGAAATAATATAAGGCCAAGAAGAAATATCGATGGTTGAGAAGGGTGGGTTGCATTCATTCGAAGAGATACTAACCCATTTGCATAAGGAGATACTAAGAAATTGGAAGTTGAGTGCCACATACTTGGATAGGTTGGAGGCATCATGATATACTTCGAGGGCGTCATATGGGAATGTGAATGGGTTTGTGACACAAAGAGAGGGAGCAAGAGGATTCAATTCCATACAATAGTTGGAAGCATTTCAGTCATGTATTATGGATAGGATATTCTCTGTGATGATATCCTTCTCCTACAATCCCTTCCTTCACTCTCCCCCCCCCAAAACTTCCTAGATGTTATTAAAAAAAATGAAAAACAAATAATCTATAAAATTCTATCAAATTCCTTCAATATCTATGCTAAAAAGTACCAATAACATTTACCAAATCCAACATTTTGTATGGATGATATTTTGATTCCCAATATCCAAAGGTCTTATTAGTGTGGAAGCCATGAAAATAAAACCTTGGAGTGAGTTGTGTAGAACAATATACCCCTCGCCACTTTCACCATAACCAAGGAAAGTCGCTTACTCACCATATTCCTTCCTAAATGGCCATTAAAAGAAATTCACTATCAAATAGAAATATTCAAGCATAAAATCTAGGGCATCATATGTGTACCTGTTAATGATTCAAAATTAGTAGAGTTTGACATCTCAAACCCCACGGGGCATTGAAACTACCACATAGAGAATCCAAGATATCAATGTTGAATCCTCGTACTAGTGGTCATGGTAGCTTCTTGAATTTCATCAATTTCCCTAGGGATAATGCTTTCAATAAAGGATGCTTAAAGACTATATTTCACATTCACATGTCATTGTTTTGGGCATCCTAAGTTGGATCAATCGAGTCGAATCAGTAAGTTCGAACACATAATTAATAGGTCATCTTGGTTGGCTACTGGGTGGGATCAAGCTCATCTCGAACCTTGAGGGACCTCATCTAAGTTATCCAAATCAATACGGCCACTTCTGAGATCAAAAGTGAAGATGCTCCACTCAGGAAAGTATAGTTTAGCAAACACAAATGCCTTTCTATACATTATTCATTAATCCCATCTCACACAAAAAAAGGAGGGATCAAAATCATAGCTAAGGCAAGTTACTTACTCACCATGTGTCCTTTTGATATGTCCATTCAAAAAAATCCACAGTCAAATAGCAGAGGTCGATAGTTAAATTCACAATTGAATAGAATAGGTTAGATGTGTACCTATTAAAGATTAAAAATAGCGGAGGTCACCAGTTAAAACCCTGGACAACATTGAAACCCTATGTTGTACATTGGGTTCATCACTCCCTGTGAATTTCGTGACATGGACTAATCTCCTCCCAAGATCCTAACTCTGGCGATTGTGACGACAATTAACACTTGTGGGTTTTGTATTAACGAAATTCGTGAGTGTTGGGTGTTATATTGTCTTAATGAATCACCAAATATTTAATTATCCACTAGGGTTTGTAAACTTGGAGTTGAAACACAATATATGCTAAGATAGAGGGGTACCTAGGATGTTGTGGAAATCTTTTAATAAAGAAAAGATCAGAAGATCTTTCAAAATGAAAAAACTGAGTCAAACTTTAGAAATACAACTACTAAGTTAATTAGAATTGAACAAAACCAATAGATTAGAGAAGTATTAATTTATACTACTCTACTCTATGAACCATAACGAAATATATATATAAACATTAATATTCTAAGGATCAAGACTTGATTAAAAGTAACTACTCTTTACAGTGAAATCTATCAATTATTCATCTTCTAGTCTAGAAATTGGAAAGGCTATAAACAAGTTCAGAATTCTAACTATATGGAAACAAAAGATTATATTACCTGAAGTAAAATTATTACTACTTAATATATCTAAGAAATCCAATAATTTAAATTATGCATTCATTTAACAAACAAAATACCTAAGCTAAATTATCTAGTTCCATTCTCCTTGAGGATTTTGAGGATATGCATTCAATGTGACAGGAACTGGAGAAGGTGTGTTGAAATGAATTTTAAAGGAAATCAAGAATATGGACGTGATTAAATATAATTTAACTTCTACAAAGAGGTGTAAACTAAAGAGCATCCAATTACAAGTGATAGTAAACATTGTGATTTATTCTCTATCCATAAGCAAATGACTCTAGTTGAAATGGGATGTTATGAACACTAATCTATTAATCAAAAAAAAGATTTATTTAATGATTACTTTGAATTTGGAGGTATGCTATTCTAAAGGGGTAAAGAATGGAATAGATTTAAGTAAATAAATATAATCTAGAAGCAAGTAGAAAACTTAATAAAGATATTTTATTTCTATTCTATGAACATCTTTAGTAACTACATAATAAGAAGGACAGATCTTATGCTAGAAATGATGATCAAACCATAAGGAGCTAATGTACTTTTTAGAGAATAAAATTAACAAGTTTAATTCTAAAATTAATCTTGTAAATAAAATTGGAAATATAATTTGACAAGCTCTTTAAAACAGTAATCAATTAAGAAATCGGAGACAAAAGAAACAGAACTCAAACACAAACTAAAGCAAAAAGAAATGAAAGCTAAGAAGCACTATAGAGCTTAAAGGATAATTTATGTGGTTTGAAATAAGGTTCTAATTAGATATATGACTAATGGTTGACTACGGAAAATAACACAATTCAAAAACTAGGAAAACTGAACTTTAAATAAGCATAAAACAAAACAAGAAATATTAAAGTCTGAAAGACAGTCCAAATGACAGTAAAAAACAACAGTCTGAATGATAGTCTAGATGATGAAAAATAATGTAACTTATGAAATAAACGAGCTAAATTATCCTGACCCTAGCTGGTTTATGCATGTGAGATTATAATGCAGAAAAATACAATAACTAAGTTATTTAGCAATTGAAATAACATAGAACAACTTACGATAATATATTATTAAGAAAATAATTAATTTACTATTGTATAATAAAACAGATTAAAGGACAAGTGCAATTAACCTACAACTACATAATATTTTAACAGAATTGAACCTAACTATGAGTTAGGCCTGAAACTTTGAACTAATTAAACTCTGTCTAATTACAAATATAAAACTCAAAACAAAACTAAAGGAAAGATTGAAAAGAACTATGCATGACCGATCACTTCCAATTCTGGAAATAAAACTATGTTAACAACACAATATAAATTATATTAACCATGGCAGATACACGTTACAGAGGCAAGGAAATAAACAACATCAACTTATACGAGAATTGAACTACACATAGAAATTGGAAATGAAAAATACTTATCTACAAAAAAGGAATAACGAAAAATACACAAATGGAGACCTCTGGTTGTTGAGGGGCCCTTCTCAACAATAAATGGTTGTGCTTAGATCAATTAATCACTCACAAAGACAAAGACATATATTCACAGCTGAAAATAGAATTTGTATTAAACTGAAACAGATTTTACAGACTTTTTATCCAACGACGACTACTACTAACCTACTCTCATCGTGAGACATCGTTTATATATATTTTACAATGGAGTGAGTGGGTCGACCCTTTAAATGTTTGATCGCTCTAAAAATACATATCCCTAACTCCTAAACAACTAACTGTGTAATGATTTATGACAGTGCATGGCCGTCTTCCTAATCTCTTGCACGTCGGTTCTCCTCGCGCGAGCTGGTGGTGTGTGGATATTCGTTGACGTGGGAAGAGAGCATGGTGTCGGGATGAGAGGAGAGGATCTTGATCATTCTAGAGAAAGGACTCCCACACTAGGATGACGCATGGCCAACAGAACCATGAAACCGTTCTATGCTTTTAACGCCCCGGAATATTCTAACCAACAGATCCATGGGTTGATCGGAGGGTTGTATGACGAGCTGGATGCAACTGTGCTTGTTTGGCATGAATGTGTGTCCAAGTGGAGGCTCTTTTTAAAACCACATCCTGCGAAACAAATATATTTACCATGCACGTTTACAAATTTCATATAATTGTTAATAAAACCATGAAATAATGGAATTTAAACAAGACTTCATAATATTCAATTACATTCATACATGTGTTTAATTTGTGGTCTGAATGGAAATAAATATGCCAAAAGGTGACAAAAGTAATGTCAACAGAGAAAATTAATAATAAAAAATGATGACAAAATCGGGATCAACACTCCCCCAAACCGGAGAGATTCCAGGTCGCACTGAGCAACACAAAAAGGAAGTTAGAAAGAATGTTGAGTTGCGTTAGAATCTTCCTTCGACTTAGCAGAGGAAACGAGAGATTTGAATTTCAAATTCCTGGCTTGTGCCTCCAGAACATTACGCCTCTCTTGATGAGAGTCATGCAAAGAGGTTATGGCCTTATTGAGCTCTTCAATAGTCTTAACTTGAATACGTGGATCCCTGTTTTCCTGACAAAGATAAAAAATCATCTTAGTATATCTTTTATTTTGGCTTGTCGACTGTGCTAATTCTTGATTTAGTCAATCTATTGTCTGGTGATTCAGAGTAAATGGCTCTGTAGGGCACTTGAAATCTTGAGGAGGACTCAAATTTATGGGTGGTGTTTCAAGGTCGATAGAAGGAACTTGTTTTTAAGGACCCATGCCTTGAGCATATGTATAAGTGTGCATGAGCAGAAGCTTCAAGAAACTTAGCCGATATGCTAGCTAGTGTAAACAGGGATGAGTTAGAAACAAGTTCATCCACCTTGACCATACTATCTGGATGATCGGACGGAGGGGTAGGATGAATGGGGATCTGAATGGGATTTTCCTTCTTATTCTTGGTTCAAACTTGCGGAAAAGGTATAAATTCAGCGGCCACAAGGTTGACAAAGGTGGGTGAATGGCCATGTAGACTCGCTTCTGAAGTATCTTCATCAATATGCACTACTTTAGTGATTTTATTTCCTTGGGGAGGGATCTAACTGGGTCCATGGTAATGAGTTTGTTGAGGATGATTTCAAGCATTTAAATCATTGTTTAAGACCTTAAATACAAAATTTTCCCAGGTCTATTTCCTCTCCTTCAACTGATGCACGATCATGAGTTTTATAAGACTATGGTGATATACACTACCCATAGGATTGACCGTATTTTTCCTGACTTGATTCAACATATTTTCCAATCTCTTAAGGAAATAGAATGGAAAATTAAGAAACTGTTGATTGACAAAATGTGCCAATAATTGGAAATGGAAAGCTTTAAACACATTGAACTTAGCTTCACAAGTTATGAGGTGAATAATAATTGCCAAAGGATTGAGGTATTCTGGTTTGACCCATTCTCTGTGAAACCCTTTTGTACCTACAACATGCTGATAATCTGGTTTGAGAGCGAAATCATGAGATGACTGCAGGAGAAACAGATGTTTCTACCAACGGACACCCTCCTTTAGAAGCTTGGTCGCTACTGCAATAGACTCTTTAGTCATTGGAAAGGTGAGGTAGACAACCCTGGCCATCTTACCATCGAACCCTTTTACAAATAACAGTGAGATTTCTTCATCATATCTGTGTAAAATATGGAGGAACGGGTTCCACCCTACTCGAAAGAAGATCTCCCAGCATTCTAGGAATTATGGAATTCGAAACAAGTCCTGACAACTCTCGGGCTTGAGGCAATTAGGAATTGTGTAAGAAGAGGTAGAAGTGCATGGGTTGTATAGGTTACAAAGGAATGGCATCTAAATGGCTCCGTGAAGATGAAGGTAAGTAAGGACGAGCGTAAAGATCGTTATTTTAAAACGCAATCTGTTTAGGCATCTGAACGATCATGAGATCATGGTTTGGCATGCTTGAGCAATCACGCTAGGGTTCAGTACTTTGAATCGCATGCCCTAATAATTATTTCATATGGTTATGAATGATTCAACTATGTCCAAATCAAACTTTGGACAGATTGAATGAATTATTCATTATGGACTTTATAAAATGCAAAAAAATCATAATGACTTTGATTAATAAGCTGATAGAACACCTAAACAATTTTGTATAGGACTTAATGAGAGGGTAATGGTAATAATAATTGAAAATATTGTGGAAATCAAATCATATGAACATGGGGTAGAACGATTCATTGGATGAGGTTGAGGTGAGAGGGTAAATGAAATCATAATGTTTTTATGAGCATACGAATGAGACCTAATAGTCATAGGTATGGTTTAGTTGATTAAACTCTTTTCCCATAATTAAAATTAAAATAAATTAACACCTTGACATATTAATCATGTTTCTTCAATGCTACAGTTTCATTTGGATCATCATTCTACATTCCATTCGAATCGACATTCGACCCTTCCTATGATAAGATATGGACCCTTTGCACAAAATGCACTTTGATGGATCTGTCTGCTGCTAATTATGCAGAGAATATTTTTGGCTTCCATCAAACAACAGGATGATGTAAACCAACTTTATTTAGTCTTAGTTGCATCCTTCTTTATTCATCAAGTATTAGAACAACTTTCCACTACTTGCATTATCTTGAAAAGCATCTATCATTTCGTTAGAGATAATTGAATCTTTTTATAAATAATCAGAAATTAAAAACAACTCTAATATTCCCCCAAACCAAAAATATGGCGTGTCCTAAAGCCATCAAAGACCAAAAAACTGATTGATTTCCAAATAGTTTAACAAATAATTATAAAGTGTTGTGATTATTTTGTTAAAAAAAAAAATACTAACTAGTAAATGGAGAAGATTCAGATATGTACATTCATAAAAAAATAACAGTGCTTAAGAAGACCATATGAATAATGATAGTATATCTCATGCAAAATATGCCATAGGAAAACTAGCCATCCATGACTTGTTTTAAATATCGCTTGTCATCCAAAGAATATAGATAAAGTTCACCCGAGAGTTTGTGAGATTTCTATAGTTATGGGTCCCATTTCTAGGATAATCATAACTTAGGTATTGTTTGAACTAGATGACAGGGTCCAAATCCAACTTACATCCATTCTCTCATGACAATATAGGTAATCGGACTCAATATTTGTTTTTTTTTTAAATTTGACGATGAGTCGTGTGTATAGTAATGCATTAACCAAATCGCCTTTACCCGATAGCAGGCCTGTTCAGTACCACGATGGTTTTATCTTTGTACCATGCAAACATGGCCCCGCTGCCAGTAGGCCTATTTAGTACCCCGATGGTTTTATCTTTGTACCATGCAAGGATATCCCTGCTTCCAGCAGGCCTATTCAGTACCCCGACGGGTTTACGTACATTTACTGGGCATCCTTGTTTAAGATATTACTTAGCAAGGACCCGCTTCCAGCTATCCTGTTGAGTACCTCGATAGGTTTGCTTTGTATAATGATTTTAGTATGTGGAATTAGGTTGGTACTAGAGCATGTTAAGCCTGCTAAATGCATAATTCAAATTTTTAGAGCGAACCTTATGAGTAACTTTATTAAAAAAAAAATTATATAATAGCCTAGATTATAGATCATGTCAAACAAGAATAACTTAAAGCTATTCCTTGACCTCGGCCTATCTTCTTCATAAAATATCAGTAGTGTTCCCCACAAGTATAAATTTCACTTACTCTAAGTTTACCTCAAAATAATGCTTAAGAGTCAAGTTTTGATGATGAGTCTGGGATGAACTAGTAGTCTATAGGTGTAAGATATAATTTTGAAGAATATGATTATTGGAGTAGGTCTTAAGCAACTGTTCTAATGATAAATCAGCAATGTGCATGTTGGAATCAAATAGCATATATAAAAGCACAAAGAATCATAAAAGAAAGTTCTTAGGAATGATATAAAGAACACTTTAACTTTCATTATAAATTGCAGTTTCCGATAAAAGAGGAGGAGTTAGGATGCATGATGAGTTTTCAGAGCACTTCCCTTTTAAATAATTTTTCATGAGCTGATTATAGAGAGAAGGTTATTCTAATACAGCTGCAAAATCAGTTGTTAAATGATTCGAATTTATTCATAACAAGAACATATGTACAAAGAAAAAGTCATATGAAATTTATCAAAATTAGGAAAAGTAAAAGAGTCTTCCTGTTTTATTTGACAAAATTCCATAAGTTGATTATAAAACTGAATTCCTTGTATAAATGCGGTCATCTTGTTATAAATGAATTTTATTTATTTGAATAAACAATCATATATTTACATATATACATGAAGACAACCCAAAATAATCTAAGAATCGGGAGGAGGAGGAATGACTTCCTCTTCAACTAGCTCCATCTCTTCCTGTTATAAGACATTCTACACAAAATCTTGTTTAGATATTAGTTGATGGTAAAGTTTAAGTCTTTGTCAATTTATGACAAAGGAAGTTTGTGAACCATCAATTGTCTTAATTTTTACTAACCCATTACCGAATGTTGTAACTGTTAACTTTTCATATGCTTAGCTAGGACATCAGTATTTCATTTCATTTTCATAACAAAAGCATATAAACAGGATCACTGAAAGATAGACAAGCACAACCATACAAAAGGAACACAAAGATTTATCCTAGGAAAACCCTAAAGGGAAAAACCCAGCAAAACTTTCCTCAATATAGATGCCCCAAAAAGATAAAAGATAAAACCAGTAAGGAGATCAAAGCTTGATCCTCCTCCTTCTCCAGCTACTTCTCTTCTCCACTAATGCGCTATATAAGTGAGAGTGTGTGTTCCAAATGAGGAGCACTACACCTCTATATATATTCATCCGTTCACTTAAGTTAACTCATATGTCATGTAGGCTCGAGTTAATCATGTAGGCTCGCGTTACACATGTAGTCTCAAGTAACCACACTGGGGTGCTAATGACCCACATTTACAATTAGAGGGGACTTCCTCATGACTCTTATTAGTTCTTCCTATTAGGAGCATCGGGGTACAAAGTAATACAATTGGTTCTCCCGTTAGGACCATCGGGGACCACAAAGAAATACATATAGAATATTCTTTGAAGTTACAATATTTCAACACTTCCCCTTAACGAGAAGGGTATTCTATAACAACATCAACAACAACAATAATAGGAGAGAGATAGAGGACATCATCAAAATCATTAGGGTGATACATCTATAAATCATTAGAAGCTTTTCAACATCATGTAGTCTTCATCTTCAATATTTAGTCTTCAGAATCATCAGTACTTTGACCGCTTCGATCAGCAACATCTTCAGCATCTTGACTCTTTAATCAGTAGCAACATCTTCAGCACTTTAACCTTTCGATCAGCAACATCTTCAGCACTTTGACCTTTTTATCAGCAACATCATCTTCAGCACCTTGACCTTTCGATTAGCAACATCATCTTCGACACTTTGACCTTTCGATCAGCAACATCTTCTTCAGCACTTTGGCCTTTCAATCAACAACAACATCATCATCATACTCTGATCTTTCAATCAAAAACATCATCATGAAAGCATCATCAAAACATCAACATCATCATCATCAAAATATCATCATCATCACACTCTGATCTTTCAATCAGAATCAGCATTATCATCAGCCTCTGATCTTTTGATCAGAAACATTATCAACCGAACATCATCATACTCTAACATCAACTCATCATCATATTCTGATCTTTTGATCAATACGTCATCATCATCATACTTTGATAGTACGACATCATCATCATCAGGATCTCATCATCATTACATTCTGATATTTCGATCAAAAACATCATCATCATCATCGCATTCTGATCTTTCGATCAAAAAACATCATCATCATCAGCAACATCATAATCATAAGCAACTTCTGATCTTTCGATCAGAAAACATCATCATCATAATATTCTGATCTTTCGATCAGAGAACATCATCATCAACAACTTCTGATATTTCGATCAGAGAAACATCATCATCATCATATTCTAATCTTTCGATCAAAGAACATCATCATCATCAGCAACAACATCATCATCATATTCTAATCTTTCAATCAGAGAAATTCATCATCATCAGCAACTTCTGATCTTTTGATCAGAGAAACATCATCATCATCATATTCTGATCTTTCGATCAGAGAACATCATCATCAGCAGCAACAACATCATCATCATATTCTGATCTTTCAATCAGAGAACATCATCATCATCAGCAACTTCTGATCTTTCGATCAGAGGACATCATCATCAGCAGCAACATCTAATCTTTCGATCAGAAACATCATCATCATCATCACACTCTAATCTTTCGATCAGAAGCATCATCATAACCATCACACTCTAATCTTTCGATCAGGAAACATCATCATCATCAGCAGCAACCCACAGTACAAAGACAAAGAAGTCTTTGGATCTCTTTTGGACTCAAAATCCAAGGATGATGAAATCCTATCACATTCTTGACAACCGATGTCACCAAATCCGTTCTGAACTGAGGTTCAAGGATGATGCAATCCTACCACATTCTCGATGACCAAAGTTACACCGGATCCATTCTGAACCGAAGTTCAAGGATGATACAATCTTACCACATTCTCGATGACCGAAGTTACACTGGATCTGTTCTGAACCGAAGTTCAAGGATGATACAATCCTACCACATTCTCGATGACCGAAGTTACACCGGCTCCGTTCTGCACCATAGTTCAAGGATGATACAATCCTACCACATTCTCGATGATCGAAGTTACACCGGATCCATTCTGAACCGAAGTTCAAGGATGATACAATCCTACCACATTCTCGATGACCGAAGTTACACCAGATCCATTCTGAACCGAAGTTCAAGGATGATACAATCCTACCACATTCTCGATGACCGAAGTTCACCAGATCTGTTCTAAACTGAAGTTCAAGGATGATACAATCCTGCCACATTATTGATGACCGAAGTTCACCGAATCCATTTTGAACCAAAGTTCAAGGATGATACAATCCTGCTACATTCTCGATGACCAAGTTCATCGGATCACTTTTGGACATTTGTCCCAGGATGATACAATCCCTCTTCATTCTCGAAGACCGAGGTCTCTGGATCACTTCTAGACATATGTCCCAGGATGATACAATCCCTCTTCATTCTTGAAGACGAGGTCTCTGGATCACTTTAGGGCAAGTGCCCAGGGATGATACAATCCCACTGCAACATCACTACTCCCCCTTTCGGGGAAGGTCTTTCCGAACCACACCAAAAGTGTTAAAACTTTACTCGAGACAAAGGCTTCGTTAGCACATCATCATCTAAACCATCATCATCTACATCTTCAGTATGTGAATACTGAACTATCACCATCTGTATCTCTAGTATGTGAATACTGAAAGCATCATCATCTATATCTTTAGTATAGAAATACTAAAAGCATCATCATCTCTATATTCAGTATAGAAATACAGAATCACCATCATCTGCATCTACAGTATGTAAATACTGATTTATCATCTATATATTTAGTATGGGAATACTGAAACATCTGCATCTTATCTCGTATGTAGAAATACTGGATTCCTATGTGTTACAACGGAACACGGGGTTCTCTGTCATCACAACTCTAGTTATCACATAGAATCATTGCAGTATCCATCTTCAGATCAAAGAGACCTGATATCAGCTTCTGAAGCCATATGACTTCACAACTTAGCAGAGCAATCGGCTATGTATTCTGCTTCAGTCGTGCTAAGAGAAATACTGGACTGTTTCCTGCTAAACCATGAACTCATAGCAACCCCAAACAAAAGCATCTACCTAATGTGCTTTTCCTATCTGAGATACTTCCAGCCCAATCTGCATCTGTGTAGCCATACAATCTATACTCATGGCTGCCATCATAGTATAGACCAAGGTCCATAGTCCCTTTTAGATATCTCATCACATGTTTTGCAGCTACTAGGTGAACCGTCTTGGTTGAACAAGATATTGACTTAAGGTGTTCATGGAAAAACAAATGTCTAGTCTGGTATTTGTTAAGTACATCAATGACCCAATGATCTGTCTGTAATGAATCGCATCCACTAACTCTAATGAATTATCAGCTAACGGTTTCAGGTTGGAGTCCATGGGTGTGGCCATGGATTTGCATTCCAACATATTGAATCTCTTCAATATATCTACCACATACTTTCACTGGTTGAGAAATAGTTCTTCTGAACTTTGCTATACTTCCAAACCTAGGAAATAATGCATTAACCCAAAGGTCTTTCATCTCAAATTCTTCTGCTAGTTTCTTCTTTCTTTCCATGATCTATTTCTCATTCCCTGCCAACAATAAGTCATCCACATATAATAACAGGATGACAGGTTCATCTTCTACAACCTTGAGATAAAGGTTAGAATCAGCTTTACTCTTGGTAAAGCCCATAATTGACAGGAAATTGTCTATCCTTCCATACCAAGCTCTAGGATCTTGCTTCGTTCCATAAAGGGCCTTCTTCAACTTACATATATGAGTCCATATGTCTTCAACTTCAAATCCTTGTGACTATTCGATGTAAAACTCTTCCCCAATCATACCATTAAGGAAGGCTTGTCTTTACTTCATCATGGAAGCAACTACCGTCATAGTTCTAAAGGACGTGTACCTTGCTTTCTGGAGTAAGTGTCTCTTCAGAATTAATTCCCTCTTTCTTATAGAAACCTCTAGCCACAAGTATTTCCTTAATTCTATCAACAACATATTTTATTTTGCAAATCCATTTGTAAGATACCACATTCTTGCTTTCTATTTTGAGTACTATATCCCAAACATCCTTCTAGTATTCTTTCATCATAACATCTTCCATGAGATCGTCTTGTCAGATCATCAACATAACCTAGTCTTATGTATTCAACTTTGAAGGTTGGAACCCACTTTACTCTTGGTAAAGTCTTGATCCATCAGGAATTTGTCCATCATGTCGTACCGTGTCGAACTCAGATATCTTCTGTAGTCACTCCCCCTGAAGTGGAGTATTATCTTCCTTCTTCATTTTGTACAGGTGATTCTATGCTTGATATATACTGGTCAATAGAGTATGTCATGTCATAGTCTATTCTTTCTAAGGCAAATCACGATCCTTGCTTTGTACACTTGTTCTTGTAGATCCATATGGAAGATACTACGTACTTCCCTTTATGTCTCGAAATCATATCATATACATCATTCCCCATGATCAACTGTTATTCTTTGATCATAGCTTCTTTCATAGCATTCTTTTCTTCATCTTAATTTATCTCTCACACCCATGGTGGTCTTCATCCTTCGAGGTGGATCTACTACTCTCTCAAACTCTTTCTTTCGTCATGGTGTCTCTGACCCTGGGAGCTTCAGATTCATGTTTATTGAATTGTCATCACTTGTTCTTCGGAACAAGTCTCATCCTTCTTTTAGGAGGTTGTATAGGACCTTTCCTACAATTCAAATGCACCAGTTGCATGGTTAGAACTATTTCCTAAAACATATGCATAACGACAAATTCTTATGCATCATGCAATTGTTTAGCCAATACAACATTCATCCATATCTCATAGAAACTTTCTAGATGCCTTCCATTTCTATCATGACGTTATTGAGATTGTGCACTAATCCAATATGTCAGCAAGGAAGCTTCATTCTAAATAAGTAGCAATGGAGAGTTGTATAGCACCATGAGTTACTTTCCCATCACATGCATATTAGTAGTATACAGTCATTAATGCAAACAATCTATCATGCATAACACATCAATTGAATTAAATCAAATGTATAACAAAACAATATCATGAAATGACAATTGAATACTTATCTTTTATTTGTTTCATGGGTAGAATCCATCTTGATCATTCTGCTTTATCATCTTCTCCATTCATGAAATCATCATTTCTTATCCAAATGATAAGATGAATAAGAGGTTCTTCAAGAATTGAGTTCTTCATATTCCTCATCGCATGAGGGATTTGAATGGTGAGAGCTTGATCTTCAATTGCTTCCATCTTCTTCTTCTCTTCTTATGAGCCGAGCTGAAATTAATCACTTCCTTCTGGCATACATTCTTCGCATGAATGAATCCCATCATCATGGGAGGCCATTCAAGGTGGCTATCACCACTTCTGCATTCTCCGCTTCTTCTTCTACCGCTTCAAGATGTTATGCATTCTGGATCTTCATATTCTTCAACTGTCATCTTTTGAATTATGTTCTTATCTTCAAATAGATTGATCAAGGAATCAAACATATTCGGTGTCTTTAGGGAAGACACTTGTGGTACAAGTTGATCCGTGATTGAATCAACAATGATCTTCTTGGCCTTGATCAAGTTCTTCTTGTGTAAGGATTTGAGGCTCATCTCCCTCTAGAACTACAACCTCTCTACTCATGTAGGTGTCCAATTCATTTTCTTCAGAGAGATCAAATACTTCCATGCTTGGAATTTTTCAACTTCACCAAGCTTATCATCAATCTGATGTGATAGATCACTTTGAAATGAGAACCTCAAATGCAAATAGCAAAATATTATATCTTACTGATTTGAGGTGTCAGTCCTGCTTCCAAAGCTGGCTGATCTAGGGTTTTTTAGAGAAACCCTAAATTTCAAAACTTGGAATCTTTCAAATATGTTTGGATATAAATATAGATATCTTCAAATGGAGCTATCCAATGTACTCCTTTTCTGAAAATAGTGGAGGGAAGCTCTCGGAATAGGAAGCCCTAGTTTTCCAATTTCTTCTATAGAAATTCCTATTACTGTTTCTATGAGATATTTGCAATAAATGCTCCTCTATGTCTGAAATTTCACACTGAAGTAACCTCACATGTCCCTGATCCAACACCATAGTTTTCATTAGAATTGGTTTCACCAATTGGAATTTATGATCATTTTCCCAAGGTGACCTATTACAAGACTGTTCAGAACAGTGAAGTTGTACGGCATGCCACGTGTCACTGGTTCATCTTCAGGTTCTGAATTTCATACCATAGAAATTACATTTCATGATATTTATAGAACATCTTCATGAATTCCATTTCGACCTCTGTATCCCAAGCTATAGAAATTTTCCCTATGTGTCTTGTTTAGGGATGAATTCTGAAAGAGGATGGAACCCTAACTTGGAGGGATCATATCTCCTAGAATATAGCGAATCGGAGGCTGTATTTTGGACACAGTGTTCATCAGGATTTTATATTTGGTCTCTGCAATTTTCCACTTCTTAAACTTCTCCAATGTTTGGATATAGTGAATATACCAAACCTTAGCAGTTTTAGTATTTAGGGTTTTTCTAGCTCCGGGTCAAACTAGGGTTTGACTTTCCTGGAGTTTCACCCAACCAAAAATCTTGATCCAGGTCTCTAAAATCAGATTTTGATGAGGAGAGAAATCCTATGCTGGGCTTGCTCAAAAATTCTTCTTCTGCAAGAATCCCTAATTTCCCACACCAAAAACTGAAAATGCTCGGAATCGAATTCCACTTTGACAGAAAGATGCGCCCTTCAATGGAGAGTCGGCCTAGCCTTCCTTTGTTGATCGATTGTGGAGAGAGAACAAAAAAGTAAGAATCCCTAGATTCTGTAGCTGCACAATATCTTCTTTTCAGGGTTGCTTTGATACCATGTTAACTTTTCATATGCTTATCTAAGACATCAGTATTTCACTTCATTTTCATAACAAAAGCATATAAACAGGATCACTGAAAGATAGACAAGCACAACCATACAAAAGGAACACAAAGATTTATCCTAGGAAAACCCTAAAGGGAAAAACCCAGCAAAAGATTCCTCAATATAGATTCCCAATAAAGATAAAAGATAAAACTAGTAAGGAGATCAAAGCCTGATCCTCCTCCTTCTCCAGCTAATTCTCTTCTCCACTAATGCGCTATACAAGTGAGAGTGTGTGTTCCAAATGAGGAGCACTACACCTCTATTTATATTCATCTGTTCACTTAAGTTAACACATCTGTCATGTAAGCTCGATTTAATCATGTAGGCTCATGTTACACATGTAAGCTCAAGTAACCAGACCGGGGTGCTAATGACCCACATTTACAACTAGAGGGGACTGCCTCATGACTCTTATTAGTTCTTCCGATTAGGAGCATCGAGGTACAAAGTAATACAAGTGGTTCTCCTGGTAGGACCATCAGGGACCACAAAGAAATACATATAGAATATTCTTCGAAGTTACAATATTTCAACAATAACTACCTCATATGGACCCATCCAACGGGTAGTTAATTTTCCTTCAAAATTTTTATATCTTGAGTCAAACAGTAATGCCCAATCCTTGGTTATAAACTTATTTTGTTTAATAAATTTATCATGCCATTTTTTTCAGTTATTTTGTATTAACATTGTTCTTTGGAGTGCAATTGTCTAATCTCATCTAACTCATTAATCTATAAAACCCATTGTTTTTGTTCCTCTTCCAAATCCATACCTAATTGTACAACTATACAAAAATTCTTAACTTGGAATTCAATAGGTAAAAGGAATTTTTCCCATATACCAACTCATAGGGTGTATGTCCAGTCATGTTTCTCCATGTTATTCTATAAGCCCACAAGGCCTCTGGGAGTCTATCTACCCAATCCTTATGATGTAGTTGAATGCTTTTGGTTAAGATAGCTTCCAATACCTTATTGGTTGACTCTACCTATCCATTAGCTTGTGGGTGGTAGGGTGAGGACTTGCAATGTCGAATGCCATATTTCGTGGTAAGTTCTTTCATCAATTTGGAAGTAAATTGAGAACCTTGGGCAGTGGCGATTTTCCCGGAAAGGACACCAAAATGTTGGGTTCTATATTGTCTTAATGAATCACCAAATATTTGATTATCGACCAAGGTTTGTAAACTTGGAGTTGACACACAATGTATGCTAAGGTAGAGGGGTACCTAGGATTTTGTATAAATATTTCAATAAATAAAATATCAGAAGATCTTTCAAAATGAAAATACTGAGTCAAACTTCAAAAATTCAACTACTAAGTTAATTATACTTAAACAAAACCAATAGATTAGAGCAGTATTGATTTATACTACTCTACTCTATGAACAATAACTAAAAAGATATATAAGCAATAGTATTCTAAGGAACAAGACTTGATTAAAACTAACTACTCTTTTCAGTGAAATCTATCAATTATTCAGCTTCTAGTCTAGAAATTGGAAAGGCTATAAAAAAGTTTAGAATTCTAACTATATGGAAACAAAAGATTATATTACCTAAGGTAAAATTATAACTACTTAATATATCTAATAAATCCAATAATTTAAACTATGTAGACATTTAAGAAACACAATACCTAAGCTAAATTATCTAGTTCCATTCTCCTTGAGGATTCTGAGGATATGCGTTCAATGTGACAGGAACTAGAGAAGGTGTGTTGAAATGACTTTCAAAGGAAGTCAGGAAGCTGAACAGGATTAAATCTAATTTAACTTCTACAAAGTGGTGTAAACTAAAGAGCGTCCAATTACAAGTGATAGTAAACATTGTGATTTATTCGATATCCATAAGCAAATGAATCTAGTTGAAATAGGATGTTATGAACACTAATCTATTAATCAAAAACAAGATTATTTTAATGATTACTTTGAAGTTGGAGGTATGATATTCTAATGGGGTAAAGCATGAAATAGATTTAAGGAAATAAATATAATCTAGAAGCAAGTAGAAAAATTAATAAAGATATTTTATTTATATTCTATGAACATCGTCAGTAACTACAGAATAAGGACGGATCTTATCCTAGAAATGATGATCAAACCATGAGGAGATAATGTACTTTTTAGAGAATAAAATTAACAAGTTTAATTCTAAAATCAATCTAGTAAATCAAACTAGAAATATAATTTGACAAGATCTTTAAAACAATAATCAATTAAGAAATCAAAGACAAAAGAAACACAACTCAAACACAAAATAAAGCAAAAAGAAATGAAAGCTAAGAAGAACTATGGAGGTTAAAGGATACTTTATGTGGCTTGAAATAAGGTTCTAGTTAGATATATGACTACCGGTTGACTACAGAAAATAACACAATTCAAAAACTAGGAAAACTAAACTTTAAATAAGCATAAAACAAAACATGAAATATTAAAGTCTGAAAGAAAGACCGGATGATAGTAACTAATGACAGTCCAGATGACGAAAAAAAATGTAACTTATGGAATAAACGACCTAAATGATCCTGACAACTACATAATATTTTAACATAATTGAATCTAACTATGAGCTACGCCTAAAACTTTGAACTAATTAAACTCTGTCTAATTACAAATATAAAACTCAAAACCAAACTAAAGGAAATACTAGAAAGAACTATGCATGACCGGTCACTTTCAATTTTGGAAATAGAAACTACATTAACAACACAATATAAATTATACTAACCACAACATATGCACATTATAGAGGAAAGGAAATAAACAACATCAACTTATGGGAGAATTCAACTACACACAAAAACTAGAAATGAAAACTACTTATCTGCAAAAAAGGAATACTGGAAATACACAAATGGAAACCTATTGTTATTGAGGGCCCCTTCTCATCAATCAAGGGTTGCATTTAGATCAATCAATCACTCATGAAGATAGAGACATATATTCTTAGCTGAAAATAGAATTTTTATTAAATTGAAATAGAATTTATAAAGTTTTTATCCAACGATGATTTCTACGAGCCTACTCTCATTGTGAGACATCATTTATATAGATTTTACAATGGAGTGAGTGGGTCAACCCTTTCAGTTGTCGATCGCTCTAAAAATAGATAGCTTTAACTAATAAAAAAACTAACTATGTAATGATTTATGACTGCGCACAACCGTCTTCCTATTCCCTTGCGCTTCGGTTCTCCTTATGCGAGCTGTTGATGTATGGATATTTGTTGACGTGGGTAGAGAGCATGGTGTCAGAATGAGAGGAAACTATCCCAAGTATTCTAGAGAAAGGACTCTTGCACCAAGAGGACACGTGGACAATATAACCATGAAACCGTTTTGTGCTTTTAACGGCCTAGTATATTTCAACCAACAGAGCCGCGGGTTGATCAGAGGGATGTATGACGAGATGGATGTGACTATGCATGTTTGGCATGAATGTGTGTCCAAGTGGAGGCTTGCTTTAAAACCAAATACCACAAAACAAATCTATTTAACACATACGTTTACAAATGTCACATAATTGTTAATAAAACCATGAAATAATAGAATTTAAACAAGACTTGCATAATATTCAATTACATTCATACCTGTATTTAATTTGTGGTATGAATGGAAATAAATATGCCAAAAGGTGACAAAAGTAATGCCGACAGATCAAATTAACAATAAAAAATGATGACAAAATAGGGCTCAATAGTGAGTCGAACAAATGGTATCAGAGAAAAAGGTCTAGGGTTCGAAACTCACCCTGCTTGCATTGGGGTGGATATTTTTTGACATTGGGTTTAGCACTCCCCATGAGTTTTGTGACATGGAATAATTGCCTCCTAAGATCCTAACTCTGGAGATTGTGGCAGAGATTAACACCTACGGGTTTTGTTCTAACGACAACCGTGATTCCAACACCTAGGGCTTGGAGAACTGAAGAAGAAGAAAGAGGAAGGTTTTTTTGGGAACTAAAAAAATACACTATAATATCATCATGGAATTTTATTATGGTTATTAATTTGTTGCTTACGCTAGTCACCAATTGTAGTGTGTTATTAACAAATACAAAAATACTATAATGTAGTGTGTTAATTGTAATATTGTTTACTACAAAAGATACAAGTGGTGATCATCGTGATGGTGGTGATGGTGATTAGGATGATGGTGGTGGTGGTGGTGATGGTGGTGGTGATGATGGTGGTGATGTTGATGAGGATGATGGGGATGATGATGATGGTGTTGTTGAGGATTAAGATGATGAATATGAGGATGATGAGGATGATGAGGATGATGATGGTGAAGATCATGATGATAACACTAATGAGGAGGAGGAGGAGGAGAATGGGGATAACGGTGATGACTATGATGATGATGATGATAATGAAATTGATAATAAATATGAATATGATGATGATGGTGATTATGTTGATGAGGATGAATATTATGATGAGGATGATGGTGATGATGATGATGATGATAATGAAATTGATAATAAATATGAATATGATGATGATGGTGATTATGTTGATGAGGATGAATATTATGATGAGGATGATGGTGATGATGATGATGATGATTGTTAGTGTAGTTTTTGTGCTAAGTAGTTGGAGAGGTATAAAATAGTGTAAGGAGAAATAAGGTCTATAAATTTTCATATCATATGACAATGGAGGGCATTTAGAAGTTTTTTTTGCATATTTTTCGAAGGTTATTTCTAAGAAAAGTTCGTAAAATAATTGAAGGATTCTATATTTTTCAGTTTTAAAAGAGTATGTGGATGATAAAACTTGTTCTAAGCTGTATATTGACAGGGAATGAAGAGATTAAATGAACAGGTTTGAGAAATTCTTGAATCACCAGGAATCGGTTAACTAGAAGACACGATTGTCCATTGGATGAAGAAGGAAGGGTAGATCTAGGGTCATGAATAATTTCACTAATTAAATGTGCAAGGAGAAATGAAATTCTTAAATCAGCGAAATGGAATAAAAAGGTTTGTGTTTCAATGGTGGAGATCAATGACCAGATCCGATCAACAGTGGAAATCCACTCTATAATTCTAACTTGCATGATGTAAATCACTTTTTGAATTTGCAGAATCGGTTAAAACACTTGTAGGTTTCAATGACTGAGATTGACGGTGACCTACATCAATGGCGGAGGTGAATTTCATTGATCTAAGATGCTCAGGAAAAGTCACTTTCTAAATTTGTGGAATGGTATAAAGGGAGAGCATGTTTCAATGGTGGAGATCAAGTTGGGGATAAATATATGGTGGATAATGATTCTACCGATTGAACATGAGCGGAGAAAATCACTTTTAAAATTTGTGGAATTTGGTAGGACCTTCAAACTTGAACAACAGAGATTAAAGGTGGATTTTGATTGAGGTCTGAGATCAATTCCACAAATTAGAATTGCACGGAGAAAGGTCAGAGTTGAGATTTGTGAAATTGAGTATAGTCCACACATTTCAACGGTTCAGATATAGATCAACGGTTCAAAATAGTTCCACCAATCCAAGGTGTTGGGAAGGAAATTTTTGGAGGGACTACAGAAAGTTTAAATGTGAAAGGTGATCAAGTGTGCATATTTAAGTTGAAAATGAATCTATGGCTATAAATCAATCCAGGCATAGAAGCTATAAGGAGGATAAAGAAGTGCATATAACTCGAAATCAAAGTTTAAGACAAAACAAAATGGACAGCTCATATTGGTGGAAGTTACAGATAAGAGATGGAGATTTGTTCCCATATCCAAAGTTGCATGAGAAATAAAGAGGGGTGAAATAAGAGGGAATAAGATAGTGTGGCTAACAAACAGTCAAGAGTCAAGGGTTCAGATTGAAGAACAACAGATCTATGGGTGAGATTAGATTTAAATGAAAAATATGCACAGTCAATAAGAAGAATAAAATAATATAATGACAACCATGTGGATTCAAACTATTTGTTTTTTTCTTAAGCATTAGAAAATGAGAATTTAAACTTTGCGGAAGGTGTCACCATTGAAAAACTTTGGAAACATTTGCCAGCTGACCAAGTAGGTTCATTTCTCTGTTGAACTAGTATTTCATAGATGAAATGGAATATTTAGAGGTTTATAATCTTGAGTATCAAAATGTTGAAGAATTTCTTGAAGATAAAGATTTTGAAATTTGCGACACTATATTGCTAAATGATAATGTAGAAACCGCCAAAAACAAGTTGAAAATTATCAAGGATCAAGGAATTGATACCCATGGGGTATTCCATTCATATTTATTTAATTTCTTCGTCGAACAAACCCCAAATTTTCCAGAGTTCGTTGAGTGGTGCGCTAGTAATTATTCTCCTTTTGAGGGGGTAATAATGGATGCATCTAGGTATAAAATTTTGTGTCAAGTAAATTCCTTTTTCATCCGAAATACTCTATTAATTTTTGTCGATTTTGTCCAAATTTCGAAAGAGTCAAAGAAGAAAACCTACCCCAATTTTTCTGAGAGTCACAAGTCGAACGAAAAGAAACTTTCTTCAAATCTTGCTCAAAAGCCGATATCCAGTTGTTAAATATTCCTTTTACCATTGATTACAACCGGTTTAATGAAGAAACATAGTCTTTGTTAACCTTGGAAAGTCAATTTTTGGGGTTGGATACAAACAAATACATCACAGAACCCTTATTAATTCTATTGTTCACCATTAGTACTAGCCAGGTAGAGTCTGAGAAATTGATTCAATCCATGCAGTCATCATGCCTTAAATTTGATGATTTTTTAGTTGAGAACATCCATTCTCAACTAATAAAATTCCACAGCACAAGATCTTTCAGATTTCAATCTTTTCTACTGAGGATGTTTTTAACTTTCAATGAAGATAATGTATAGGTCCTAGAGATGGTAATAACAGATGAAATGAGTAGAGATTATTGTAACTTTATGATTTTTCTCATGGCACTAGTGTATAATGTTTTCTTTCAAGAGAGATTACCCAGAGTATTACCAAAGAGGAAAGAAACATTACAGTTTTCAGCTGAAAAGAATAATAAGGGATTGGTTCCTATCTGAACATGGCATAGTGATTAAGGTATATGGGTTTGTTCATCAACCCTATATCCTACCAGCATTTTTTACAGTAAGAGTGTTCTCATTGGGACTAATTATACAAATATTGATAGTCAAAGACAAACATCTCCTGAGCTATAAGAAGACTTCAAAAATTAAGTTTCCATGGATAGTAGGTCCTTTGGTTATCAGGAGAAAATTAGCTCTTCCAATGATCGAAAACATGCTCATAGAAATGGGATTTTTAGTGGAAGTTGTTATTAATTATGACCCTCACCATGTTATCTCAAATAGGATACAAGCAAATAAAAATAAACCATTTGAGCATTCTGAGGTGGAATGATTGTCTGAAGCAGTTAATTGGATGGATTACCCCAAGGATATCAATAATGGTGAGAATATGCAAGAATATTCACTTTCATCTACAACAGGGATCTCTTCTCCTCAGCAAGATATTTCTAGTATTGTTGATGCAACTGCTCATGTCACTCCATTGGCTATTTTTTTCAGAAAAAATGAATAAGAGAGATTTCTCAGAAGTCATGGATATAGATGAGGAAGATACGGCTAGAACACCCAAGAAGCAAAAGATTGAAAACTTATGACAACTTGTACCAGTAACAAAGGCTAAAGGCAGAAAGAAATATGTGAAGGTCAAAGGCCCAACCTTTGAAATATAAGAGTACACATTTGATAACATTCCTGAAAGAGCTGCAGATAAATACAAGTCCAAGACTGAATTGATGGACAAATATAAAGGTGTTGGGGTAAAATATTATAGGGAAACATTGAAATTATATGATGAAGTGAGAATATTTTCTAGTTAAGATGTATCCCTAGTCACTATAAGGGATCCAGATAAAAACACATTAAATTCAGCAGATACTACAAGAAATAAAGTGGTTGAAATTGTTAGAATAATCAACCCATAGTTAGCTACCTTAGACATTAATTAATCCATTTTTGTCTTATTTGCCTAGTTTCCATGTTCCACCTTATGCAAGTTGTCATCTACACATCCATAGTGGTCAAACTTGATGATTTTGACTCATGGAGCACTTGGGAAACCTCCTGGAATCAAATATGCTTTATTCCTGGCCTCCTAAGTGCCCTTCTACTTTTTTCTGTTTTATTTCCTTCTTTTTCAGTGCTTTAAGGCAATTAGGAAAGTTTGACTAGGTGAGGTTAACTAGTTTTTTGTCCTCCACATCCTCCACTCTTTTCTCCTATGAAAAGCATGTATGAGTTGTCCTTCCATTATATTTTATCTTGCCTAAGTGCTTTTTCCAATTCTTCAGCTCCTTGACAATTTTGGAAACTGCTTTATGCACCTATGGGGGATTTGCTTAATTTTAGTAAGCCTGCTTTTGACTAGATTCGAATTGCCTCTTCATGCATTTGAATCCCTTATGTAATTATTTATTGTAGCAGCCTATGATGTTACAGGGTTGGCTATTGTACACTTATTCAATACAGTTTAGTGTTCAGCTCCATATTCAGTCTCTTTTGTGAGTGATTTTTCATGTACAATTGATAATTGTTGTGAGTGTAATTGTTCTATCACTAGGTTCAATTTCCACATGGTATCAAATCCTTTGTAGATTGATTTCTATCCTTCCAATTTGTTTTGCAGGTTCGACATCAGTGACTGGGAGCCTTCTACTGAAAGCCGGGACAACTTCTGAGTTGTGGATCAATCTCAGAAGATCATCTTGACTCCTTTTAACTTCTTTGAATGGAAAGCAGAGATGGAGATACTGTTGAGAACAAAAGTCCTCTACAGAGTGACTATGGCAACAAAAGTAGAGCCCAATGAAGTTGCAGAGAAGATAAAATGGAACAACGGGAGAGATGAGGCCTATGGTCTCTTGTGTCTGAGTATATCCAGAGACCTCCTTTTCCATCTTGATGGATTGACATCATCGAATGAAGTATGGGAGAAACTTGTTGATCTTTTTGGAAATACAGATGAGATGAGGGGACATCAAATCGAAAATGAACTGATCTCCCTGAGTCCAAATCGCTTTGAATCCCTGCAACTCTATTTCTCCAAGTTCAAAGCACTTGTTTTGTAGCTAAAACAATGTGGGATGAAAAAGAAGGATGATCAGCTGGTCTTGGCCATACTCTCAAAGCTTGGCCTTGACTATTCAGTGTTTTTTTCGATGTTCTATGCCACAAAGTTGACAACTCGAACCTGGAAGATGCCTAGCCTTGCAGATTTCATGGAATCTCTCACACAATAACAAGATAAGTTGGTGAGGATGGGCACCATCAAACCATCCAAAGACCAAGATCTGGTTGCTGGAGATTCGAGGGTGGATTCAAAAAGCAAAAAGAAAGCTAAAAATCCACCTGAGCAAAAGAGAGACAAGAACAAGTCTCCAGAGAATCCTCAAGGTTCCAAGAAGAACTACCAGAAGAAGAAGAACAAAGGAGAAATGAGCAAGTGTGCATACTGTACTATCATTCTGAGAGCTCCTGCATGAAGAAGAAATAAGACATGCTGACCCAACTCCTGGAAAAGAATGGCATCTCCCTTCCAGAGAAGAGAGAAGGAGGATCAAGTTCAGAAGACAGAGAGAGAGTTCATGGATTGGTTGCTGGCACACCAAGATCACCTAGTTTCATCATTGATTCTGGAGCTTCAAGACATATGGTTTCTACCAAGGAGGCATTCACCTCACTTGACATGTCGAAAGGTCCACCAATAGTACTGGGAGATGACTCTCTCACTGAAATTTTGGGCAAAGGGAGGATTGATATTGATCATGGTCAGTTCAGTAATGTGTTGTATGTTCTAGGTCTTACCTCTAACCTCTTATTAGTGTATCAGATGACCCACACAGGGTCTCCAAAGAAGGTCATATTCTCCCCTGATGAAGTTGAGATCATAGAGATATCAAGTGGTAAATTCATTGCAAA
>LPNX011112941.1:0-77211 GCA_001517045.1 Pseudotsuga menziesii
AGAGCATCTACTTCTTAGTTTTAACTTTTTCTTACTGTTTCGTATTTAGTATCTAGATTCTAGATTTTGGATCCTCACTTTATGTATTTTTGGACTCATCTTCTGGATTAGAATTGATATATTTTGGACATCTTTCCGGATTATCATTTATGGACTCATCTTATGCATGAGAGCTGATAATAGATATATTTTGGACATCTATGATTCTATTGATATCTTTTAGGCATCTATTGATATCTTGCAGTGTATGGACATGGTTGTTTTGAATATCTATAAATTTTTTTTTTTAATTCAAAATAGAGGTATATATCTAATTTTTTGTATTTGCCGATTTTTTCCCGATTTTTTCCCGATCCGATTCAAACTCTTCGCTCTTTTGCCTCGCCGATTTATTGCCAATTCCGAGTCTGGTAAGTATGATCACACCTGTTCACCTTTTTCATTGAGTCTGTTAACCAGGTACTAGATAGTCCCGACTATTTTCCTGCCCATCCTGCCTCGGTTACGTTTCCCAAGGCAGAGATCATCTTCTTTAGTTGCTAGTACCAAAACCCTAGATCTAACCATTTCCCCCAAAGGTCATCCGATTACTGCTTTAAATCAACCAATATACTACTGAAGTCCTGATCCATCTACTGAATCCTACTGTAGATCTAGAGTTCCTGAACACCTTACACCTTACGTACCTCAAAGTTTGTTTTGATCTGATCTGATGTATAGGTCTGATCTCTCCTAATGGGAGCAGATCTGGGTCTCCCCCATTGTTGTCTTGGACTAGGACAACATAAAGCGACGACTACCTTGATTGGTGTGACAACCATCTCTTTGGGAGTCTAGGCAGTCTGGGTTCCACCTCCTTAGTTGCTTGCCCCTCTACCATCCATCCTGGATTCATCATACATAGGCAACTACAAGGTTGGTGATAACACTTCTCAATAAAATTTCATATCTGACTGTTGCACCGGTTTTCCCATCTTGGGTTTTATCCAGGGTTTCCATACCCAAAACACTATCTATATTGATGTGATTGTTGTTGATGTTTCTCAGTATTTACTTTCTGCTGCATTACTAGTAAAAGAAACTCATGTCTGGTTTATCAATAGAAATTAAATATATATTGTTTAGCCCTAGTTTGATTTTTAAAGGAAAATTTACATTTCCTATGTTGAAGACCTTGACATCCCCTTTGACATTTCCTAAAATTTGAGGAAAACTTCTATATAGGCCACTCTTGCGTTTCCCGGTCACATGTCCCCGCGTCCCGGAAACTTGGTGGAACATTAGAAAATAGCTCTCTTAGTCTATCTTCATGACTCCATAGGCCCCAGGATTTATTTGGAAGTAATGTCTCCCTTCAACTACCATTTAAAAAAATAAAATTTACTTTATTTTAGATGAAATCTGAAATAACTTTCTGAATATTATAAATCAGGTTTGATTTGAAGTCCAAATATTTTTCATAGATTTTAATCTGTTAGACTTAATTTCATTAATCATAAATTCTGAAATTTTATTTAAAATTTATTCTTAATTCAGAAATTTGATTAAACCCAAGTAGCATTTCCTCTAAAGATCATTTTCTTGGGTTAATTTTTATATTTACTAAATCTGAAAATTAAATTTCTGCACATAAAAATCAGATTTGCAATTTACCTAAGTCATTATATAACTTCTAAATCAATTACTTGGGTTATTTTCATTATTTAGCAAATCTGGAAATTAATTTTCTGCATAAAAATTCAAATTTGCAATTCACCTAAGTGCTCTTTAATCTTCACATCATTAAATTGGGTTATTCTTTCACTTAAGCATATCTAGAAATTAATTTTCTACATTTAAATTCAAATTTGCAGCTCAGCTATTTACTCTTCAAATCACATCTTTAAAAAGGTTTAAAATGTGGGTTTCACCACTTGTTCAAATCTGGAAATTACATTTAAATCTATCATTAAAACCATATTTGAGTTTGAGATTCAAATTATTAGCAATTTATCTTTCGTTGGACCTAATTTGTGGATGTTTTATTTTTCTAAATGCTAGAATATGCCTGTATGAAGCATTACATTATCATCATAAGTTTTAGATGTTAAATCCTCTTTGAAAAACAAGTTTATTTTATTTGGAGTTGGCTCAAGTGAAGATATTTTCTAAATACAAATCTATGCAATCATATATCATCAATAAATTAAATTTATATTTAAAAGTCTAGTGCTCTCATTCACATATCATTTCTAGACTTAAATACAATTTAATAATTAACAATTATGGATATCCCCCTTGGCCTTAAAAGAGTTGGCCAAAAGTGAGAGGAGATTTGTACTAAGGTGACAGTTGTACTTCTCCAATTTTTACAAGAATCGCCGTTATCTTGTATCCAACTCTAAATTTAAGGAGAGGCTTTTTAAGGAGAGTCATTCCTCACCTACTGGTCATGTTGGCTTCTTTAAGATGTATCACAGTATGAGTAAATTCTTTTGGGAGGGGTTTAAAGGAGATGTTAAAAAAATGTTACTTCACGTCAAACCTATCAAAGGAATAAAACAAAGACTATATAAAGCCCAAGACTGTTACGTCCCTTTATCACGATCTAGACTATGAAAATATGCCCTTCAAATGGAATATGTGGCATGAATATGGGCACTTTGCAAGGGATTTCCCGACATCTCAATCAATGTCGAATGATCAACCCTCCCTCTCCCATTAGAGTGATCAAAACCAGTTTAAGCCTATGATAAACAAGAGAAAGCAACCAATTCAATCTCAGAATAAAAAGACTGCCAAGGGCATTAATAACTCGAATAAGTTGTTGAATTTTAGCATTAGCATGAATTCTTTAAAATTTTGCGGACTGTAAGATAACAATAGACCAGCGCAGTAGAAACATCAACAACATCACACACATTGAACACAAGAGTTTTTCACGGGGAAACCTTTAAAGGACAAAACCCCCAAAAGCATTAGTAATTCAAAATGAGATGACTAAGTTTGCAATCTCAGAATTCTGAGATGAATGTTCCTCAATGATTTATCAAACCCTAATAGGCTTGTACAATTTCACCCTTGACCAAAAATTCCAAGAGAAGACAAGTATAGCAAAACTAGCAAACTAGGGTTTGTTACCCAGACTTTCTCTCTCTTGTTCAAAGTCCAATTAGCTGCCCTGAGTCATGGATCCTACTGCCTAAACTTCTGTAGTAGCTGCCCAGACTGCCCAGCTTCTTCTGCTACTACCTGAGCCCAAAATTAGGGCTGCTCAAAATTCACAAAACCCTGCCCAAAGTTTATTATAGTTGCCTGGATGCTTGCCCAAGCCAGATCTGGGCTGCCCGAGATTCTTATGTTGTTGCCCGAGATCTGATCCACATCTACCCTAGATTCTGTAGTGAGAAACAGGCTGACCATAAACTATTCTAGTTGCCCGGATGTAAGAGATGCTGCCAGAGATCAGACAAGATCCAAACTGCTACTACCTGAGACTGGAAAATGGGCTGCCTGAAACTGTACAGTAGCAGCCCGTGAAGAGATTGGAGCTACCCATGAATGAACAGACTGCTTGGAATCCTTGTGGGCTACCTGAAAGCCCCAGTTGTTGCCCAGATGCCTGCTTCTGCTGCCCGGGAGAGGAACAAGGTTGCCCAAGCTCTATCAAAGATGCCCGAAGAAAGATCCGAGCTTCCCAAACCCTGCACAATCAGCCCAACACCTGCCCGAGTGTACCTGTTGCTGATCAAGACCAACCCAGGCTAAGGAAGAGCTTCCCGTGACTGATCTGGGAAGTTTTGCTTCTGCCCGTGAAGTTCCGAAGGCTGCTCGTGAAGTTTGTTAAGCTGCCCGTGAAGACTGAGTGTCTTGTTGCTGTTGTCGTTAGGGTTTTAATGCTACCCGTGAGGGTAAAGCCCTAGTTGTTGCTACTCACAATGTAAAAGGTGTAACCCTAGCTTAGGGTTCGGCTATAGCACAGTAATGAAGATACCCTAACTGACTTAGGATTTGTTGTTAGTTGCAAGTAAAAGATAGAGATGCTCAAGCTGTTGAGGATGATGCCTTGGTCCGTGGAAGATAGGACTGCTGCAAATGATCTCCAAGGATGAAACAAAAGTGGATGCCCTAGCTAGAAGCCTCCATGCTAGGGTATCACCACAAAGACTTTCTTCTCTTCTAAGACTAGCGAAAAATCTTCCTTGGAGCCGCTGTAGATGATGAGCAAGTGTATGTGATAATGAAATGGATTGATCTTCTTTTATAGCCTTTGAATCACCTCTAAGTGGACCAAAACTCAAAAGAACAAAATAATATTATTTTATTCTTTTATCTTTTTTACTTTTACCTTTAGTGGTACTAGAGGTCTTTTTGCACTTTCACTTTGACTCCTTAGTGGTCTAAGGGTCCTCATGTATTTCTTACTTTTACCTTTAGCCTTCTTCAAGTGCCCTGTGGTCAAAACAAGTGGTCAAGGTGGTCCTTCATCCCCACTCAAAGTACATCATCATAAATATAGAGAATTATTAATGCTTTTATCTCACACTCCATGTGACACCAAGATTGGGTACTAGGTGTCTTAACCAAGGGTAGGTAAGCCTTGGAGAAGATCACAAAGCCCACAAATCAAGGGTCGGAGTGCCTCACATGCCCAGACCCGGTCTAGGACTTATAGTGATATCCTGGTAACAGACCAGGTGCCTCAGCCATAGGCTGCATAATTTAACCCAAGGTCAAATACTTGGTAACAGACCAAGCGCCTCCATTCTCCCAGAGAATGGCCCTCAGTCATAGGCTGAGTCCCCCAATACTAGATTGGTTCATCTTCCTGGTAACTGACCAGGTGCCTCCATTCAAAGAATGGCCACTCAGCTCTGTGTTGAGTCCCCCAGTGCTGGACTGGTTCCACATCCTGGTCCTTGACCAGATGTCCCCATTCAACAGAATGGCTACTCAACTCAGGATTGAGTTCCCCCAATGCTGGACTAGTTCCACATCCTAGTCCTTGACTAGATGTCCCCATTCTCCTAAGAGAATGGCTCTCAATGCTACTCAAGAAAAATCAACATAGGTTACAAGCCCTCATTGATCTACAGGACCAACAAAAAAAGGAAGGCACCAAGTCTCAAGGATTGGAACTAAACAAGGGAAATCCCCAACCTACAGGATCTCCAAGCCCCAATAACGGTCCCATCAAGAATTCCATAGCATCAAAAGTCTCCTTTGAACAAGTTCACGTCTCTATTGAGAAGCCAACGAAGGGAACATAGCACACTTCAATAGCATCGAACACAGTGAAAGATCAACCGTTGTCATCCTAATCAATAGAGATTCCAGAACTTCTAGTGGGAGAGAAAAAGAAAGAATGGAACAATAACGAGAAAGGATTAACTATCAAAGCAGGTAGCGCTGCCCTCCCTCATCGGCATGGTGGCCTTCTCAAACCTTGCTTCCACCTACGAGAGGCCAAAATCCCAATTGAAACAAAGCGAAAAAAGAAGTGAAGAGGGATATAGATTTGAGAATCAAAAATTAGCTTTGGGAATAGAATATTCATTGTTTCAGTACAAAGGATATTTAGGAGAGGCACTCTATATGGACCCCACCTCCAACCAAAAGATGCCTAGTTATTAGACCAATTTGCAAATTCGACATGTATTGCTTTTATCTTTTGTTATGTCACCAGTTCATCGGATTTTACTAATGTAATGCATAAATCAAAAGCATATACATCAACCAAAGGAAATTTCACTTCCGAATTTCAAAACCCTTTCCATCCCATATGGGATGGGGCACCGATCTCTCAAACTGGAAATACCTTTGAATTATGTACTCTTTGCAAAACAAGTACTACTAGCACTTTTTGATTTACTATAAATGAATAGCTTTGATTGTTTTTTAAAAGACTTCTACAACCATTTCCCCTCCCAATAAAAAGTGAAAATCCTTTAGCATGGACTCCATTGCAGGGTTGCCTTGGGTGGGAGAAAAGAATAGCATTTTGTGGTGGTTGATCGATTGACCATGTATGGCTAGCATGGACTTCATTATAGGGTTGCCTTGGGTGGGAGAAAAAATAGAATTTTGTGGTGGTTGATCGATTGACCATGTATGGCCATTTTATTTGATATTCCAATGGATACCATTCCCATAGCCAAAATATTTATTGAATTTTTATGCAGCATATATGTGTGTTGCATAGGCTTCCAGAGTATATTATTCATGATTGTGAACCAAAACTCATCAACAACTTCTGGAAGGAGTTGTTTAGACTTGTTGGTACAACCTCAACACCAAGTATTAGCTATGATCTTCAATGTAGTTCAAAAAGATGAACACATAGATCATGAATAGGTGTCTAGACGGGTACTTGAGAAACTATCTTGTAGGACAGCAAGCTTCTAGGCCAAAATATTTACAATTGATTGAGAATTTGTACAATACAACATACCACGCATCCATTGGAATGTCACCTTTGAGGTCCTTTATAGTTATGACCCTCCTTTATGGATTGATTTGACAATTGAAGACACTCAAGTGCTAACTATTAGAGGTATCATGGAGGAAAGCCAGCAGAGATTGAAGCAGCTAAAGGAGAACCCCAAACTGGCCCAAGATAGGATGAAATCCTAGCAGACCCAGTGAGCAGGAATTTGAAGTGGGAGATTGGGCCTTCTTGACATTACAGCCTTATAAGTAGAGGACTCAAAGCTAAGCGGGTGGAGAAACTTGGGCCTGGTTACCTAGGTTCTCACTCAAATGTGAAAGTCCCAACCATACACATGAGAACCCAAAGGTGACTTCAAATAAGCTACCCACTGTCACCGCCGTAGCCTTATCTTTCTCACTTTAGGTTGGCTCTCCTCTAACTCAAGGGAGGTATCCCTACATAAGATTGCTAAGGCTATGGAGTGGGAGCTCAAGGTGATTTGGGAGAGTAAGTCTTAACAAAATGAAGGTGGTTGTAATATAGATGAAATAATGATGCATGGATTAAGAGGCAAAGGGGAGGAAAAACCCAAGGATCAGTGCCTACCAAATCATGGGATAAATGGAGTCAAGGGGATAGATCTAAAAGGGCTTTTATATGAATGTGTAAGGCAAAAAGGGGCTGTCATATATGCCACAAATCTGCCTTAACTTTACTAAAAATTACCTTGGAGAGATGGGGTAGCTTTACTAAAACATGGTTATAAAGGTGATGTTATATTTATCCCACAACAACTGACTTATTAGATGCAAGGTTAATACAACAACAATTATACAAGAGGGTTTGTTCTCACATTATATTATCTAAAAAAGCCTTCATACTAGTTACAAGGCTTTCCTACAATAATAAACAGCAATGTGAAAAATAAATACAACATAAAAAAGCCTCACATGAAGTAGAATCTATGCCTCCAATCTTCCATTAAGCTTCCAAATCTGATATACAGTGTAACCCAAAGGGAGAACTCCTTCAATCCCCAATCTCTCAACCATCATCAAAAGTAGATACAAAAAATTTCATCACTACATCCACGTGTTTAACACCAAGATCAAACACAACTTTTATGAAGGATGTAACATGTCTTATTGCTGAATCATCATATCCACAGAACTTCAAGCCATACTCATCAAACTTTTCAATTACAATATCATCATACTCATGTGGATATTCTGGGATATTTGAAAAATCAAATACATGATAGCAATATGGATCCAAATCTTCCATGCTTAATATAAACAGCTGAAATATGAAAATGTGTGCATATGATGTATACCTCATATCAAACCATAGATGTGGAGTCACCAAGGTAAAATTTCAAGCGCCTTCACAATGCTTTGTGCTTCACCTCTACAAGCAGCAAGTCTTCAAAATCTTAAAGGAAAAGAGCTTCATCCCTTCATGGAGTCATCAGATGAGAACAAGATCTTCAACATAAAACCCTCATCAAATGTCTTGAAGCATGGCTCTTCAAATTTCCAGGAAATGGACTTTATCCCTGGCAATGGCACCAAAATGTTACCTCCTAGGTTTTCACTCCAATGTGGAAGTCACAACCATGCACATGAGAACCCAAAGGTGACTTTAGATTCTCATGTGTATGGTTGGAACTTTCACATCAGAGTGAGAACCTAGGAGGTAACAGGCCTAAATAGTAAATACTAAATACTATGGCCTTATAAGGTTCTAGAAAAGGTGGAACAGCTTGCATATACTCTTGAATTGCCAAGAAGGTCACGAGTGAATAACACCTTTCATCATCATGTCTCATTCTTGAAGAAGGTGGTAGTACAAAATGTTATGTTTTCAAATATCTTGCCTCCCTAGATGATGGACATGTTTTTCTGATTCCAGAATGCATTTTGGCAACTAGAGAGAAGAAAATGAAGACTAAGATACTGTCAGAACACCTCATTTAGTGAAAGGATTTGTCAATGGAGGATGTTACATGAGAAGTACCTGAAAAGTAAAATAGCAACATCCAGCACCACATTTGCTTTGGGGAAAAGCAATTCAAAAGGCAGGGGAGGGGTTGTTCAATGTTTAGAGAACCCAGAAAAATTCAAATGACCCACACAAAGTACTAATAGCTAATCACTTCGTGTTAAAGATGAAGTTTATGTCAGTTAGTTAACGGAGTTTATCCCACACACAAAAGGTGAGAAGCTTTAGTGGAATCACTAGCTATAAAATGGTTTTGGGCATTAGAGTAGGGGTCTTTTTGTGAAATGTGTTATTGCTGGAAGTCTGGAAGAGACTATCTGGGGCCAAGAACAGCATCCATACCACCTTGGATTTGGCCCAAGATAGAGTCCATACCTTCTCAGGGAAATTTTTATTCAACATTTTCTGGGTTATATGGAAATTAGCTACAAACTATTTTCTGCTAGGATTTACTTCTGTTCTTCAATGTGTTCAGTTATGAGGGTTTTGTCTGAAATCTGTGGTATTTGGCTGTTGTTGACATTGTTCAGCTCTCTGTCGTTAGTACTCTTAAATTGGCTGAGACTTTTACTGCTGTTAGTTCTCTGTTAGTTTCAGATTTACAAATGTTTAGGTTTCAGTTTTTCAGATCTATCTCCAGATTTCAGATTTCACTTATAATAGCAGAACTCAGATTTGGCTCATAACACAAACCTCATTGTGCTTCCATAACAAGGTCCATAACCCTTGGTTAATTTATTGTGTTCACTCCTGACTCCCTCCATCGCCCTAAATAGAGAACTAACACTTGTCAAGGTCGTTAGGTATGCTAATAATTTTACTGAACACTTCTGCTGAAGTTCAGCTGATTGCAAACACCTAACACTGAAAATATAATTTGGTTATGTTAGGGTTAAGGTTCAGATATATCAACTTCCCTCTTCACTTAGATTTGACAATATGATGTAATCATGTATGCAAGCACAACAACTTTCTTCTCTTTTTCAATAAGAATACAACTCTTAGGGAAGAAACTAACTGTCTGCAGACTGCAAGCAATCCAACCAATCAAACCACAAAAATCACCTCACCGCCATCATCCATAAAGACGACTAAATTTGAACAGTTATTAGTAACATACATAATCACACTGTCCTCTGCTAGCTTAAGTAAACACAATCAAGAATGGCATATTACGGACTAAAAGTATGCCCCTCAAGTAACCTGACAGCTTTTGGTGCATTAGAGTGCCAATCAACTCCTTTGAGCATTGCAACCCTGGAATACTAACTGCCTCCTTTCTATCTGAGAAGTCAGAAGTCAGAAGTCAAATTCCATTAATTCTTTAATGTTTCTATTTCTACAAAGTCAAAACACCTCCTTGTGATGACTGTAGATTGACCAACGCAATTCTCTGTGCACCATTTTCCAAGGCTTTTGAACATTAGATTAATGTATCCTCTCCTAACTTGTATGGAAGTGGTACTTGATCCCTTTTCCCATCCATGTGCCACATATATGATACATCAACATGCTTTCCCCCTCTTGATCTGCACCCTTAATAATGGATTGTTCTCTTTAACTACTTTCCCAGTGTGTTCCAATTAAGGTTTGTGCTCCTTATCAAACGCTTTCCAACTCTCCTACTTAAGCACATATAGGAAATTTATTTTGCATAATGCATATAGATCCAAATCTAGTTATTTTGTATGGTAGTTTTAGCTCTTATTTCAGCTACTCCAAACTTTATCAAATCACTCATGTTCTTGCGTTTCTGTTGTTTCACAGTCCCAAATTTTAGAGTCTATAGTCTCTCCTCCTTCCTGGGCCTGACTATGTGGATCTGCCTCCACATTTGGATACTCCTTCCATTATGTGTTTGAGTGAAACTATCCCAATAATAAATCTTACCCTGCAGTCAAAGTTCTGTCCTATTGGCTCTCTTTCATTCCCTTTGACAGCCTTGACATAGGGTTCTCATTTCAATAATCAATTATTGATCTAGCTGTGTTTATGAATATTTATGTGGAATTATTTTCTAATTGGCAGAGTTCTTTTTTACTGACTTACTAAAAGATACCATTGCCTTGTATAATTTGAAAGTGGTCATAGAGAGGACCAAACTATATATCCAAGTGATGTTTTCTCTGAAGAAAGCAACCAACTTGCAACCTAAACCGACATAATCATATGGGAAAGAAGAGGTGAAAAATAAAGGATATATGATATAGTAATGAGTATATGAAGAGAAATAATAACATCAAGAACTTGAGACACTGACTTCGAAATGCAAAACAAGTAATTTGTGATATTACTCTCTAAATAGAAAAGCGAGTCAAAGTAAGGAGACAAGTAGGAGATTCAGATTAAGAACTTCTCAAACATATTTGACTTGAATTGCTACCTCATGCTCCTTCAATTTTTTGTCCAGCTCTTTGAAGTTGACCTCTGAGTTGTATTGACCCGGATGGTAAAAGCAACGCTCTAAAAACTGATCCATTTTGTCTTCACAATTTTCCCTGGTCAGCAGAGCAACATGTCACTACATTTACACTTTAATAAACCAGCAATTTCCTCGATAGTCCAAATGCACGTGAAATAAATGTTCTAGTTCCAACCTTAAAAATTGGATTTTACTTCTACTCAAGGAGGAAATCACCATAGCTCAAAGAATAAAATGAGGAATTCAAAGGAAATCACCATAGCTCAAAGAATAAAATGAGGAATTCAAAAAATTATGTAGTCAATTTATCTGTTTACCTCTTATCAATTCTGCAAGTCAGTTTACCACTGATCATCTTGCGTAATTCTGCATCAGTCATCTTACTCCGGGCATAACCAAATATGGTAAAATGCTGTTACGTTACAAATACAGGGGATGTGATTAGGAAGTGCAGCAACGATTGGAGGAAAAGGTTACTCTTCATAATACAATAGTTATTGTCCTAACTTTTCTTGTAATTGAAAGCATTATCCTTAATCTTGAAGAAGTGTTGACTAAAGTAATGGAATCTCGCAGCAGGTGGATCTATTTACAACAAGGTTACTCTTCCTAATCCAATAGTTCTTGTCCTAACTGTTCTTGTAATCAAAGGCATTATCCTTAAACTTGAAGGAGTGTTGACTACAGTATTGGAATCTCGCAGCAGGTAGATCTATTTACAAGAGTGTGCAATATTTCTATTTACAAGAGTGTGCAATATTTGAATTGTTTTTATTAAATGTATAAATTTGTCAATGGGATCATGGTTTTGACATGAAGATGGTGGCATGTCAAGCAACCCACCAAGGTTCAATTTCCCAGGAGACACGAAGAAGCAGTTAGCCCCAGGTGCAAGTCTGGTTGCCTGCCGTGCTTGACCTCTTCGGGCCAATCGTAATGCTACACTTGAGTTTAAAGGAAGCACTTCCCGACCATAAAAATAGATAAATTAATTAATTAAAATCATGACAAGTTCCATACCTTGGGCAGGCAGTCTTCATAATAGAGAGCAAAGAGTGCAGGGAAGATTTTCTTTTTGGCAAGATCACCTGAGGCTCCAACAACTGTGATGCTAACGGTGGATTCTATCCCTCCCCCAAAGGGAGTGGCAGCTTCATCAACAACACCCTCTGCAAGTCTAAAGGGAGGCTCAGATTCCTGCGCTTTCTCTGTCGTTGGGGGGGCTGCAGAAGAAACCACACCTGTACCACATCACAGTCTCTAAATCATTTAAACAACCTTATGTGTGGCACACTGAAAGAAAGAGCAGAGGCCCAAACAGAAGGGGCATTTATTGAAGTTTCAACAATAGCAATTACCATCCTGCTGCGTCAACACAGCTCTGAGGCGCCACCCATTTGAGGCGGAATTGGCACAGTAGAGCTTATTTGCATCCAACAATCTCACAAATCTGGATGAAAAATACTTGGGCACACCTCTGTTATTGCTATATCTCAATCCATGGGCGCGGGAATAGCTGTATATTGATGTTTGTGGGCATGCAGGATTTGACAAGCATCTCGCCATTGTAGTCTCCATGTGCCCACAACACCAAGTACAAATCCGAAAACAGGCGAGCACAGAAAAGAAGAGGAGATGGGAAAGAACAGATGGGCACTTTATAGGTCGATTGGTGTGTAATAAAAAGCTAATCACAACAACATTGTAAATATCGCCTCTTGAGATCTGGAAGTCCTGCCTTCCACGTGCTATACAACTATGTATATATAACACAAAAGTCTGCAATATAGGTTTGGAGTGGATTGTTATTTATTTGGTTGGAGTTAAAGAGGCTCGCTGGCTGGTTCTTTGGCCTTTGGATCCCTGCAAGAGAGGAATCATATTTTGCATCAATTAAAATTGGCCTTTCTCTTATATAACGATTATAGTCAGTTATTTATGTTTCTCTCCGTGACGCCATGCCTACTAAGGAGATGTCCTCCACTTGGAGTAATCAAAGTGTCCTTCCCTCTTTGTTGATTGAGACCAACACTTTAACTTTGGTGGAAGTAGCGTATCTATTCAGTTGTTTAACAAAATAAGATTGTATTTATATTTGAAAATATATACTAGTATATTTAGCTCAATTATGTTGATCCAATCAAATGGTTGAAAAATAATTATAAAATGGAAAATATATTTTTATTTCTTTTATTCTTTTACCTAAACAGTTTAATTGTGATTTATTTATATCTAGCTGTTATCACTTATATTTTTCTTGTTATCCATTTATCAAGTATCAGATATTTTTATATTCTTTTACATTTTTATTTCACATATTCTTTTTTTATTATTTATTTTGAATTTGGAAAGACTTCCACTAAATCAATTTCGACACTACACTTGTCTCATCCTAGCTCATAAATGAAAAAGCATAAACCATATTCCACCTCAAATCTCAAATAAAAACGGCAATCCACATAATTATATATTTTATTAATTTTTTTATTATATTACAATTTTGAAAATTTAAAAAAAAAATATTAAAATATACTCTCTATTTTGAAATATATTCTCATATTTCAATAACATTCACATGTATATTATATCAAATCGTATCCCTATGGTATTTTTTTTGCTTGTATCAAATCGTATTTATACACGTGTAGTAAGTATGATTTCAACTACCACCATCCAAATTCCCAACTATAATCTAATAGCCATTTTCAATTTGGTAATAGGTTGGCTATCTTTTTGAATTTTATGGTGGTGATCCTCATTTTTTTGTCTTTTTAACTTTTCTAACTATATTCTATTTTTTGTCACCTTGTGTTAAGGTTTCCAACTACCATAAATAGTCAAAGCCTTTAGGTGTCCTTTACTTTCCCATGTGAAGTAAAGCCTTTAGGTGTCCTTTACTTTCCCATGTGAAGTGAAGAATGTGATTATTTTCATCCATAAGAGTTTCTCTTGACTATGTTCCATACGATAAACAAAGACTTAAAAGATACAATGGAAATATGGAATATATTGCATTTACAATGATCTTTACCCTTCGATTTTATAGTGTTGATTAATACTATAATGACCTTCACCTTTCAATTTTATAGTATTCAATTAATGTGCTTTGATCTTCGCGTTTGCATTTCATAGCATTAAATATATGTTATATTGATCTTCAATCTTTCCATTTTATATTAAAAATTAACAAAATAAAAATATTTCTATTTTATATTATAAATTAACATAATAATGATCTTTAACTTTAGATTTTATATTGTTAAATTCATGTTACATATAAAAAAAATTCAAATTCCATCATGCTTGGTATGTGGCAACATAGTCTAAAAATTCTACGATTTCGGTTGGAATAGACTTATGTTTTCAAATCCGATTAGAGATTTTCTAAATACAGGTTGCACAATCTAGATTTTTTAGACTATGTAGAGCTAGGTGAACAATTTTTAGTGTTAACAAAGCGATGGTGTTTTACATTCTTACTTGTCAAGACTAAGGTCGTGTGTGTCAAGACATATCCTCATGTATTAAGGTGGTGCCTCATGTGTTGAGGTAATGCTTTGCATGTAAAAGCATGAATGGTGTTTGATGTACTACTAACAACGGTCTTATAGATGGATAAGCTAATAAGTATCCTCTAGACATTGACCACCTCAAGAGTGAATTTCTTTAGCATATGACCACTTGGAACAATAGTAGAACAAGATGATCACATCATTGGAAAAACCTCCTTAGTATGTTTGATATGATAATAAATTAAAGTTGGCACAAGTGGACCATGCAGGTAAGACAAGAGAATAAAGATAAGATGTGATAAGATAAGAGAGAACTCTAATTGTTCACTTCAATGATGATAAAGACTTCAATTAAGTAAGAGAGCATGAATTGTTGACTTCGGTGATGTTAACAAGGAAGACTCTAGTTAATTAAAGGAGAACTCAAATTGTTAACTTCAATGATGTTATCAAGAAGGACTTTAGTTAAAAGAGTTAACTAAGTGTTAACAAAGAAGACCTAATCAACTAAGTGTTTGCTCGACGACACTTGAGTCAAACTAAAAAACGACACTTGAGTTATGATACTTAAGTCACTACACTTGCATGAGGAAACTTGAGTTAGCATCCTAAAAAAGTGATATAACATCCAATTGGAAGCTGAGTTAATCCTAAAGTCATAACAACAAAGATATATGCCAAAGAATGAAAAGTATTACGCACTTGTTATGTAGTAATTGATGAAATCAATGTCTAGAGCGAATTCAGACTTGAAGGCATTCACTATTTTGTGCATGTGACCTAAAACAACGAATTGGTTTTGTGTTGGATATCTTGTTGGGTTCTTCTATGATTCTATCTTCTGTCTTTCTCTGATATAGTAGTAGGGGTTCTTGGTATTTCTCTCTGATATTGCACCAGGGGTGCTAGGTATTTATCTCTGGTATTTCGCTCTGATAAAAATTCAACATAAATAAGCTAAGAAATAATGGATTACATTTGTTGGTACACTACATTGGGGGTCAAAATTCAATGTTCTAGCCAACATTTTATGAAGAAACTAACTTTTAATGTTAAATTTAGGTCGAATAGGTAGAAAAATAGAGGATATCTCTACATCATGTCTCAACCAACATTGATTAGGTGATGTTTCCATGTGAATGACAATTAAGTGACAATAAACCATAATTAATAACATATAACGCTCACTTAAATATATGCATCCAAGGTTTAATTAATAAAAAATAAACTAACAAAGCGCAAAAAATATGGACTAGTTGAACGTCGAATAAGTGACGCTGATTCGGCATTTCATCTATACTAGTGACACTTATTCAACAGATATGAAAACATCCATTAAGTGTCAATAATAATAATACATATTGAATGTCTATTAAACATCAAATTTGTACAATTTTGATAGGCCAATTTGTCTAGGTATATATTGAGTTATTCACCCAGTCCTGACCCCAAAAATAACCCTTAACCCTAATCATTAACCCCTTTAACCTACAACCAAAAATAATTATAATCCATAATCTTTACAACACTTAACCCTATGAACGCTTAGATACAAACACCTAACATTTAAATACTAACCCCCCAACCCCTAACACCATAACCCCTAAATCCCATAATCCCTAAATCCCTTAACACCCTAACCCCTTAACCCCCTAACACCTAAACCCCTTAACCTCTAAGTCATTATCCCCTTACCCCTAAACCCCTTATCACTTAACCCCATAATCCCTTAACCCTTAATCCCTAAATCACCTAACCCCTAATCCCTTAACCCCATTTATCCTTAAGCCTTAATCCCTTTAGCCCTAAACCCCCTAACTCCCTAAACCCCAAGCCCTTAAGCTCTTATACCTAATATATTAACCCCATAAGCCCTTAATACCATAACCCCTTAAGTCCTTATCCCCTAAGCTCTTAACCTCCTTGCTCATAAACATCTGAACCCTTAAACCCCTAACCCCCTAATTTCCAAGCCCTAACCCATTAATCGCTAATCTCGTAACCACTAACCCCTTTACATAAAATATTATATGATTTAAAATATGGATGAGGTGGCCCTATGATTATTTTTTCAACCAACATGCCCCACTGACCCCAAAACCTATTACGTTAAACCTCATACACCCGTACTTGATACCCCATAACCAATTCTTATAAGTGGAAGACATTAGAAAGTGAAGATATTATGTGGATTAGGGGCTAGAGATGATCGGTATGAGGGGTGATATATTATACAAGTTAAAGGTACTTTACAACTTGTATGGGTTTAGGATGGGTCTGTTAAGTTTAGGAGTTATATTAGATAAGGGTTATATGGATTAGGGATAAGATAAGTCATTCATTGTAGGTAATAAATATAAGAGTTTCTAAGATTTAAGGTTTATAAGATAATTGGTTATAGTGGTTACTAGGCAGGGAGGACTAGTTATATTGAGTAGGGTTAATATGATTTAGGGGTTACATGAATTAGAGGTTAGAGGTGATATGGGTTAGGGGTTATATGGATCTTGAGGGTATTTAAAGGTTATGGGGTTATATATGTTAGGACATAAGGGATAGTCCTTAGGTATTAGGTTATGAGTTATAAGCATTATATTTTATAAGGGGATTATGGTTGTAATGTGCTTACAAGTTATAATGGTCATTGTTTATAGGATTTAGGAGTGATATGGATTACATGTTATAATGGTTAAGGGTTATAGGGGTTAGTAGGATTTGAATATAGTATCCATGATATCTAATGGTGTATCCCCATAGGCAAAAATTTATGGAACCTTCTTGTTTGTACCATGGTTATCTGGAAACACTTTAAGGTTTTTAGGATTATGAGTTATATAGGTTACTATTTAGGGGTTATAATGGTTATTAGGTAGAGGTCATAATTATCAAGATTTATATTAGTCAAGGTAACATATATTTTGGGTTAGTGGTGATAAGGGGGCTAAGGGTTATATGGATCATGAATCCAATTAAAGAATATTGGGGTTAAGGTTTAATAGTTAGGGGTTAATAGTGGATAGGGTTAAGGATGACGGGAGTCGAGGGCTAGTGATTATGATATTGGACATTACAGGTTTGATTCTATAAGGGTAATGATTAGGTATAATATGGCTAGGATTTACTAGTTATGAGTTAAAAGGATTATGTGTTATAAGGGTTATAGTGGTTAGGTTTTTAAGGGTAACAATTTAGATGTTAGGGATTAGGTATTGCACGATAGATTTTATGGGCTAGGGGTGTTAAATTTCCATGTTAATGTTAGGATTATTATTAATCCTCCCTTTTACTACATAGTCTAATTGTTTATTTTCCTAGCTTAGGAGGTTTTGAACACACAACTAGTGCATGGGGGACACACTTAGGGGACATCTACCACTTACTGCACCTGATTGTATGAGTTAGGAACCCTAGGGACCAATCCATATAATTTAGGAACCCGCTCTAAGTGCCACTAGCAGTCTCCTTCAGTGGACCTTGGTAGGTAAGCAAATATGTTCAGTTATGCTCTGATAACCACTAGTTAGTTCACTGTCAGTCATCCTAGAACCATTTTGCATGATTTAAGGGAGTGTGATGCCTTTTGTCCACCTACCTCATTAGTTAATTGGTTGTGAACTTAATTAGTTATCAGTAGTTGCATTAGTGAGCTACAATGGTGATTTTCCCACACTGAGTTAGCTCTGGAGTCAGTCTAAGTTGGTAAATTAAAATCATATCTTTAACACTCGAATTCTCCTATACATACAACCAATGTATTCCATATTAATTATTGATTTGTGAATATAATCATATTATTCCAATTTTGTCTCCATGTGTGTACAATTTTTCTTGATTAATTGAAAGTCTATGTTTAATTCTTCTCTATATTCTGCAACATTCTCTTCTCATTTGAATTCATGCAGGATGATGATCCTATACTTCATAGTATTTAACATGGTATCAGAGCAGGTATCCATGCCTGCCTCAAACCTCACAAACTTCCATGTTTGCAACATAAGCAGTTGAGTTTCTAGATAATTCCCGGAATAATTGCATTGCTCCCTCTATATCCGTTCAGAGAAGTGTGAAAGGTGTTTGAGCTAACATAAATTTGAATTTAGTTGTTTTGCAGGTACATTCTAAGAATATCTGAAGATTTATATATCAATATAACTGTGAAATGGAGAATTCAACAACTCTCACTCCCAAGATCCTTGCTCCTTTAAATTACCTTGAATGGAGAGCGGGCATGCAGATTTCCTTGCGCAGCAAATGTCTCCATGGGATGACAATGGGCAGAGAAGTCGAACCCAAACATCATATTGAGAAATCCAAATTTCTAAATAGACTTAATGAATCCTTTGGGTTCTTGTGCATCCACATATCTAGGGAGTTGTTCCAACTTGAGGGACTCAAAACTCTGAAAGAAGTATGGGACACGCTCGAATCCTTGTTTGGCAAACAAGATGAGCTAAGAAGCCATATTCTGGAGAATGAGCTAATTGCACTCCAGCCCAGCAACTTTGAGACAATTCAACAATTCTTCTCGAAATTCAAATCACTGGTCATGTAATGCAAGCAATGTGGGATTGAGAAGAAGGATGAGCAATTGGTGCTCTCCATACTGAGCAAACTTGGCTTAGAATTCTTAGTGTTTGTCTCTATTTTTCACTCTAGGAGACCGACTACTCTTAATTGGTGAATGCCATCTCTTAGCTGGTGAGACAAGGAATGCAAAATCAAGAAGGAAGTTGAAAGGTAAAGAGAAAAGAAACACTGAATTTGAACCAAAAGATGAGTTTGATCCAACACTTGAAGCCTCAGGCTCTAGGAAGGACAAACATCGGAAGGGAAAATTATCTTACTGTAAGAAAGGAAGCCATACATAGAAGTATTGTATTAAGAAGACCATTGATCGGATGGAAAAACTCCTTGAGCAACACAATATTTCCCTCCCTGAAGGCACAAGGAAGATGCAATCTAGAGAAAATATTGAAGATCGTGGTGAGAGATGCCATGCAGTGAAGGCTAGCTATTCAAAATCACATTCCTTCCTCATTTATTTAGGAGCCTCCAATAATATGGTTGCATCAAGGGAATCATTCTCTTCATTACAAACTACTGATGATCTGAGTATTCACATGGTTGATGACACCCAAATTTAAGTTGAAGGAAAGGGTTCTATCAAGTTAAAACATGGAATGTTCAAAGATGTACTCTATGTGCCCTCTTTAGTTGCAAATTTGTTATTTGTATACGAGATGGCACATACTGGCCCACCAAAGCGAGTGGTATTTGGTCCTAACTCAGTGGAGATCTCAGGTATCTCAACTAGGAAGATTATAGTGAAGGGTGTTGCAAACCATGCCTCCAAGGCATATGAATTCTCACACCTTTTTTCCATACTAAGATCCAGTAAAGTATCAATTGCCATTCAAAAGGGGAGGCAAAACCATTCTATATACTCCTTTTACCTATGATAATGTTTCCATTAGTGTTTCATATTCATAATCCAAAGCAGAGGGCCTAGTTGAATCAGTTTATGAAATTGAAGATGAAGTTCATAGTGATCCAGATCCAAATCGAGTCCCTACTCCTAATCCTTGGCCTAAATCGAAACAAAAGGTTATTGAGGCAGCTGGGAACATGAATTGAGAGCCATCTGACATGAGGAGAACAAGATCCAAGTTTCATAAAGAGAACCTTCTGCTATGTCAAGCAAGTTCACTTCCTTCAGAGAGGTGCAAAAGCTCCCAGTGAGATGCTACATGATAGTAAGGATTGGTCAACAACCCTGCTCACAGAAGAACAAAGTGGATCATGTCACTCGTCCTCTAGAAAGAAGAGACAAAGGAAACAATCCTTCTCCTATCTATCATCGAATTGGAAGAATATAGAAAAGTTCACATTTAAAGTCCCAGGATTCTAGTGCACACAAGAACCATCATTCTGCATTACTGCTCCACAGAGATGCAAATTGCAGCAATATTTCACAAGTTTTTGCTCAAGAGGAATTTTTTTTCTCTTAAGTATGGAAGCTTGATTCTACCTGCTTATTTTGAGGGGGGGGATGGGGGTTCCCGTGAGGTTTCCCCTTTTTTTCTTGGTTGTATTAAGTAGTTATTATTATTATTTTTCATTTAGATTGTACAGGTGACCTTTGGTCTTAGTTTCCAAGGCCCAGTTTGTCCAAATTCAAGATTAATGGGGGTGTTAGGATTATTATTAATCCTCCCTTTGACCACATAGTCTAATTGTTTATTTTCCTAGCTTATGAGGTCTTCATCACACCACTAGTGCATGGGGGACACACCTAGGGGACATTTTCCACTTACTGCACTTGATTGCATGAGTTTAGGAGCCCCAAGGACCAATCCCTGTAATTTAGGAACCCACTCTGAGTGCCACCAACATTCTCCTTTAGTGGACCTTGGTAGGTAAGTGGTTATGTTCAGTTGTGCTCCAATAACCACTAGTTAGTTCACTGCCAATCATCCCAGCATTATTTTGGATGATTTAAGGGAGTGTGGCACCTTTTGTCCACCTACCTCATCAGTTAACTGGCTGTGAACTGAATTAGTTATTCATAGTTGCATTAGTGATCTCCAGTGGTGATTTTCCCACACTGAGTTAGCTCCGGAGTCAGTCTAAGTTGGTAGATTCGAATCCTACCTTTAGCATTCGAATTCTCGTATATGTACAACTAGTGTATTCCATATTAATTACTTATTCATGAATATAATCATATTATTCCAACTTTGTCTCCATGTGTGTGAAATTTGGTCTTGAATAATTGAAAAATCTATGCTAAATTCTTCTCTCTCTTCTGCAACATTCTCTTATCATTTGAATTCATGCAGGATGATGATCCTATGCTTCATAGAATTTAATAGTTAAAATGGGTTAGGTATTGTAAGGGTTACTCACCTTGTTACCATCCAAAATCCCTTAACCCTAAACCCCTAAAGCCCCTAAATACCTAAATCAGTTAATCCACAAACCCTTAATTCCCTATCTCATAATCCCATTAACCACTAACCCTTAAATCCCCTAACCCCTGAGCCCTTAACCCAATAACCCTTTAACCCCTAACCCCTAATCTCTCTAACCCCTTAAGCCCTTAAACCTTGATCCCTAAACCCCCTAACCTATAAACCCTTCAACCCCTTAACCAGTTAACACCCTAAACCCCTTAACTCCTAATATATTAACTCCTAACTCTTAAAACCCCTTAACCCTTAAATATCCTAACCCCTGACATCTCTACCCTTGAGTTGTTAACCCATATCCACTTAAACCCTTTACCTTTAAGTTGTTAAACCCCTAACCCCTTAACCTTTAAGCCCTAAAATCCATAATCCCTAATCCTTTAACCCATTTTACCCATAATACCTTAACCCTCTAACCCATAATCCCTAAACCCCTGGCCCCTTAACTCTAAAATCCCTTAACCCCCTAAGCCCTTAAGCCCTTAAAGCCATAAAGGTATTTTATAACTTTTAAGGGATTATATTATTTAATCCCTTAAAGCCATAAAGGTATTTTATAACTTTTAAAGGATTATATTATTTAAAACCCTAAACCCATGCCCCTTAACTCTAAAATCCCTTAACCCCCTAAACCCTTAAGCCCTTAAATCCATAAAAGGTATTTTATAACTTTTAAGGGATTATATTATTTAAAAGTTACATGGGTTAGTAATACTACATGTTAATCATTATAAGCATTAAATATAATCATTTCTAAGATTTTAAGGTTTATAAGCTTATGGATTATACTTGCTACTAGTTAGGGATTACAAGTTATGCTAAGCAGGGTTAATATGATTTAGGGGTTATATGAAATAAAGGTTACAAATGATAGGGGTTATATGGATTTTGAGACCATTAAATGTTATGAGGTTATATATGTTATATATGTTAGAATAGGTTATGGGATTATATCTTAGGTCATGGGTTTACAAGTTATAATGGTTTTGTTTATAGGATTTAGGGGTAATATGGTTTAGAGGTTATGATGGTTAAGGGTTATAGGGGTTAATTTTAGGGGTGAAGTCAGTATCCATTATCTTCGATTGTTAAAAATTTTGGACCCTTCTTATATGTACCAAGGTTCTTTAGAAACACTTCAATTTTGTTAGTATTGTGCGCTATCTAGGTTACTAGTTAGGGGTTTTAATGGTTCTTGGTGAGATATATTAATGATCATACATACATACATACATATATGCACATATATATAACCACTAATCCCCTAACACCAAAACCATATAACCCCTAAACCCACCAATCCCAAACCCCTATATCCACCAGCTAACCTCTAAAGCCATTAACCCATAAAGCCTAACCCTTAATCCCCTTAACCCCTAACCCCTTAACCTTTAACCTCCTAACCCCAAATACTTTAACCCATAACCCTTAATTTTTAACCTCATAACTCCTAATCCCTTAACCCCTAACCCCTTAATTGTTAACCTCCTAACCCCCAATTCCTTAATCCCTTAACCCCTAGTACCTTAAACATATAACCCCTTAACCCCTAAGTCCTTAACACCTAGCCCCTTAACTACTAAGCCCCTAACCCCCAACCCGCTAATAAGCCATACTAAAATTATAATATATTTATATATTTCATCGGAAAAAGAAAAAAAAATATGTAATTTTATTATCTCTTGGAAGAGTACAAAATTACATTTTCCAAATATATGCAAAGGCCTAGTATTCCATACATTAATCAATAGAGAGGTTGAGCCTACATTCCTCATTCCATCAACAATTCAAGCCCACAATCCTCATTTTGTCAACAAGTTGAGCCTATCATACATTAATCTATTGAGAGGTCGAACCCACATTACTCATTTTGTCAAGGAGGTTGAGTAGCCAAGTTTGTAAAAATCAACCCCAAGGAGACAAATACAACCTCACCAAGGAGACTAAAAGAAACTAGTAAATCCCACGGGAGACAAGTAGAGACAGTGGGGACAATTATGACCCCAAGGATACAAATATGTCCTCAAAATGTCTAGCAATTCAATAAGTGCCTATATTTTTACTATAAAACAATATCTATTAAATCCTTGTTTTGATTGGGAAAAATTTCATTGGGAACATTTCATTGGAAAATTCCTTAGGGTTAGAAGGAATACCTTGTTCCAGTAATGCTTTTGGGTACCTTGATTGAACATAAACCACACCAAATAGTGTTGGATTAGTTCCATGATTTATTAGAGGACAATCCCATATTGGAAAGACCAGTGTAAAAACCCATCCTTTTTCTTTTACGAGAATAAAAATCTATATCTCCTAGAAAAATAGTATTAAGGGCATCTTGAGCATGGAACCAATAATTTTCACTTCTTGTGAACATAATACATTGAAATTTTCAATAAGATCATGTATTGTTTAAACCATCAAGGGTTTATGAGACCTCTAGTATTCCATGATGCAAACTACATTACATGCTACCAACACGGAAATCCATTGCTTAACCTATGCCATCTAAAGGAGAAGTTTAGTGAGAACACATAATTAAAAGTGGAGACTTGAAATCAAGAATACAACATATGAATTTTGGGATTCTTAGTTTCCAACTGATTTATAAGAAAAATACAAAATCCCCTTAATTAAGTTTTATGTGGAATTGTAGTACTAACCATTTGGTTCCATACCTCCTTCACCTTAGGTCTTAATGGCATTCCTAAAAAATATGTAGAACGATATGACTTTTAAGATAACTATAAACATACATCTATGTATAAACTATAGTTTGAATACTGGATTTATCAAATAGAATGTCACTAGACTATTGAAGGCTTAGCCAATAAGTTTCCATTGGCCCTTTGTTGGGACAATGGCTAGCATCGCTTCCGCCTCTCATGTTCCCTTCCTGCAAATTCTTAGAGCCAATATGCTACAATTTTTACTGAGTTGGTCATAATAAGGCCCACCCATTACCTTATGGAATAATTTTAGGCCTTGTGGGCAAGTGTAGGATAACCTAATTATTAGGGTAGAGAATTAATGAGCCAAGAAATGCATTAAATTATGCTGAGAAACACCTTCCATAAGTGAGGTCAAATTTTCAACTATTGACTAATGGGGAATTAAGGATTGTAAAAAAAATCATTTCATAGTTGTGCAGAATAAAATTATCAACAAATAAAGGCTTGGGATAATATCTACATGTGTAAAGATATATAAAAAATAACATAGAGTAGTATGGAGGTTGAGGATGAAGGGTTTCGAAGAGGGTTTGGGGAGCCGCGGGAACTTATCCTTTCTATCTAGATGAAGAGGGTATAAAGGAGGAATATGGATGAAATTTTGATGAATTCAGTCAATGAGGAGTTGGTGGACTATTCAAAGGACCCCTTGGAAGGGTAGTATATCCATAAATAACTAGTTGTTAGGCATATGGATGGTGATACTTTTGGTATTGTAAGGGAGAGACATGATTGGTACTAGATGTCATATGGGTGAGAGGTTGGAATGGTAAGGGAAACTCCAGGTGGCCTATATTTTTCTTACCATAGTGTTTATAATATCCAAATCCCTTCGATCTCCAGTTTGGAGCAATGTATGGGATTGTGTCCACATCTCAGGTGTGGGTTTCGTCTCCTTTGGGGCTGGAACAAACCTATAAATCTTGGCATGTCCCATTTCTTTTAATTGATTTTCTCGTTGATCTACAACTTTATGAAGTTTCAAGAGGGTTTGGACTTTTTTAGGTTTTTTTCGGGGTTGATTCATATTCAGAATCCTTCCTGTTAACTACTTCATGTGAGCTTAATGGGTTCCTTTTACCTCCATGGTCGAGACCCTCTTTCCTAGTTTATCCAGAGAGGGGAGAGCATATGGGATCATTGGAAGGGGTTACTCCTAGTTTTCATAGTGAATTTATAGGATCGATGTTGGTTGTGTCAAATCATAGTAGGGAAGTGGCAAGGGGAGGACGTGGATCCTTTCAACCAAAGCTAACCCATCCAAGAAAGGTAACCATATAAAGTTGTTTGGGATCTAAGGATAAAGGAATCCCTACTTCTAAGCAACGAAGAAATAAGTGTGTTAAATCTAAAGGAAAGACAATGACGTTGGTTTTGGGAGAGGACATTCATCTTCATAAGGTTGTAGATATGGCCAACAAGGCAATTATCGATTGAGCTAGTGGTCATCGTTTTGGGGTAAAAAAACTCAAGGAGTGGGTGGAGAAGAATTGGACCTAAAATTTGGGTTATTCACCCTTGACAATGTCTTTGACGAGGGGTTGGTTTATGTCTTTGTTTCAGTCTTTGAATGAGGTGTAGTGGGTTTTGAGTAAAAATTGGAGCCTTTACTCTATGTCGGTTCTTCTAAAAAGTTGGACCCTATTATTTGATGCTAGTCGATAGCACTTTGATAAGTTTCATGTATGGGTAAGGCTTACAAGTTTGCCTCTATATTTTTGGTCCTTAGGGGTCTTTAATCATATAGGAAATCTCTTGGAGAGTTTTTGGAAGCAAATATGTCTTTCCTTTCTTTGGGCAAAATGTAAGTGGCTTGAATCTTGGTAAAGGTTGATGTGTGGGAAGCGTTGCTAGAGGAAATAGAAATTATTGTGGGGGTCGAGTGCCCCTTTTCAAATGTTGGATTATGAAGGAATTCCTTTAGATGTCGTCATTGTAATTTGGACCCTAATATTTGATGCTAGTCGAGAGTAGTTTGACCAGTTTCATGTATGGGTAAGGCTTACATGTTTGCCTCTATATTTTTTGTCCTTACGGGTCTTTAATCATATTGGAGAGTTTTTGGAAGCATATATGTATTTCCTTTCTTTGGGAAAAATGTAAGTGGCCTGAATCTTGGTAAAGGTGGATGTGTGGGAAGGGTTGCCGGAGGAAATTGAAATTCTTGGGGGGTCGAGTGCCCCTTTTCAAAGGTTGGATTATGAAGGAATTCATTTAGATGTCGTTATTCTCATCAGTATGGGAATTTAGTGGATTGATTCCATTTTTATTTTCATCCTCTCTCAATACATAGAAGTCCAAGGACTCCAAAAAAAATAGGGGCATCAGTGTTAAGGTGTGGGGGGTAACCCTCACGATCAAGTTAGGAAAGTTGGTGAAAAAGCGCTCCTCAAGGAGGGAGATATAAGAAGAGGCCCAAATAGTGAAGGAGCCAGGTCCTCTCCAATTAGAGTCGCCCCTCCAAATTATTGAGACAACATCAATATGAAAGGAAATCCTTCACGAGGAATAGAAAATTGGACTTCATATAATAGAAACAACCAGTGGATTGATCTCTTTGGGTAAGCTATATGCTTCTCTTCTGCCATTGAATTTTTTTAATGAATTCATTATCTGTGTTGGATGGTGAGTGGCCCAGATTTCCTAGAAACATGCATCTATCTCCCTTAGGGGTTTCGTCATCCTTTCCCTCTCTTCCTTCTTTGTGTCGAAGGTTAGCCCTTTTCTAAGCATTGAGTTGGGGATGACCCCTTCCATAGGCTCAATTGAGTCTGAGTCATCGAAGGATTCAGAGGACAATTCCTAAGATACAGTTTAAGATCTAGACAAATTCTTTCTTTGGTGGACCCAAAGAAAGGAGTTGGGGGTTTGGGTCGAAACCCTAGAAGTGTGAGTGGAGGTTAGGGAAGAGGTTGAAAATCCTAATCTCAAAAACCTATGACATAGCTCGAATTGATATGGAAGCTGGTCAACAATGTTCTATTTATGGGGCACTTAGAGTAACGATTGTCCTAACAAGAGTTTCCAAATTAAAATTGTATGGGTTTGGCGAGCCCATCAAAAAAATCGTCTCTCTAGAGGATGGTTAAATCCTCCTAGTCGAATATCATCCTTCTCCAAGAAATGTTGGGGACTAGTGATATTGTTTCAAAGTTGATGGAAGCTTTATTTAGGGGTTGTTCCTTTGTGGTAGTGGATGTAAGGGGAATATCAGGAGGTCTGATAGTGGGATGGGATGTCAAATCAATTAAGGTTTCAAATTATTGGGGGCTTGATTCAAGATTGGGTTTAGATTTTTTTCTTCTTCAGAAGAACTAGGATGTGATTTGTTAATTCCCAATATTATGGGCCATAATTGGGCAGGTTTCCTTTTTGGGATGTTGTATGAGTAAATTTTTATGTCCTTAGAATCTATCATCCCAGGGGGAGACTTGAAATTCTTGCTTGGAGCTTCTGAAGTTTGGGGGACGAGAGTTTCAGTGGATTCTCTTTATTATTATTTTATTTGGAAATTTGATGATAAGGGTTTATTAGATATAAAAATAGTCAAAATTAAGCCAACATGGAGGAATAAACGAGCAAGGGAGGATCATATTCATAAAGACTAGACTGTTTTTTGGTTTTGAAAAATCTCATGGATAGTCCTCTTCAACTGCATCAGTGGGTCGGTAATGGGGGTGAATCTTATCACTTTCCTATTGTTATGGAGATTAAAGGTAAAGGTTGAAATCGTCCCAGTCCATTCAAGTTTAATCTTTCATGGTTTGCTAAATCAGGTTTCTTGGTTTTGGTTCAAGAGACATGGACATTGTTTGATCATTCATCTCCTCTTTCAGATGTAGTTCAGCTTGTAGAAAATTTAAAGGAAGTTAAGCAGACATTGATAAGATGGGCTCATAAAAAAAAATTTGGGATGATATTGAGCTAAAAAATGTGGATGAGAGTCTTCAGGAGATGTATGATTCAGAAGGGGGAGGTTACATCTCAAATGAGTCAAAAGAAAATCTACCTCTTTTGGAAAATAAGCACAAGAAACTCTTGGCAGCAAGAGAAGCATTCCAGAAAATAAAGAATAGATACCTCTGGTTCGAATGTGGGGATGAAAATACAAAATTATCTTAGGCCTATATGCTAAGGGTAGGTGCCTTTCCAAATGAATACGGGGTCTCAATAATTAAGAAGGGTTGATTGTCTCTTATTTTGAATATTTGGCTCACTTGGGTACAAATAATTTCAAATCCTTGTTCAATTTTTCAAAGGGGGCCTCAATATCTGAGATTGTCAGAATTGCACAATTGTTCCCGAGATTTGTTATTGAGGAGGAAAACAAATCTCTAATGGAGGAATTTTTTGAGGATGGTTTGAAGGAGGTCCTCTATAGCTTTGAAAAGGACAAAAGTCCAAGGATAGATGGTTGGATAGTAGAACTTTATCTATGCTTGTTCAGTTTATTAGGGGAGGATATGTTGAGTGTTGTAGAAGATTCTCATTCCAGGGGTCATGTGTATACTCCTTTCAACTCTACCTTCATTTGGTTCATCCCAAAGAATAAAAATCCCCTCTCTTTTGATGTTTCCAAGATTGTCTCATTGTGTAATGGCATCTATAAAGTGGTGGCTAAGGTTATTACAAGACCTATCAAGCCAAATTTATTCAAGACAATATCAAGCGAATAATTTGGTTTCTTAGAAGGGATACAAATCCATGAGGCTATTGGTGTGGATCAAGAGGGACCGAATAGTATTAAAAAACAAATCTCGAGGGTGCATTAATCAAAATAGATCTCTCTAAACCATATGATCATGTTAACTGGCTCTATATCTGTCTCCTTTTAACCCACCTGGATTTTGAGGTGTCTTTCATCAACTAGATAATGAGGTGCATTACCTAAGTCTCTTTCGTGGTTCAGATAAATGGGGCTAATTCCCCCCTTTTCAAGCAGAAAGAGGTATTCATTAAGGTGGTATTATGTCTCCTCTTATGTTTTTATTAGTGGCAAAGGGTCTCAAGGGGTTTTGGGTAAGTGAGTTGCGTAGCGTCGCGGCAGCTGCGCAAGCTCACGTGACACCGCGCAAGGCCATATCAGCGCGATGGGCGAAAGAATAACCGCTTTTGAATATTTAATGTATTAATTGACCATGTTTTGTGGACATAGGTCATTAGTGGTTAGAAGTTAGTTAGAAATGGACCTTTGATGTAAAGGCGCAAGCCTATATATAGAGGTAGCTTTGCAATTGTAAGATGATCATGATCAGCCCGATACAAGTCCAAGTCAATATCTGAGAGTGATCAATCTTTTGCGATCTGTCTATGGTCTTGATGAGTCTTCTATTTTGAACAATCTACGATATGTCTATGTCAGATACTGAATTTTGGGATGTAATCAGTCTCCTGCTGTGGAGAAGAATTGTCTGTTTTGGATCTGTTGTGCAGAATTAATATGACATGATGGTTGTTGCCTAAATGCTGTCTTCTGTTTTCTTGTTTTCTCTGCGACAATGTCAATGAGAAGTGTATTGAATCTGTTTATGATTTGCTGATGTTGCTACAATGAACTGATGATGCGATCTATCCCAATTCTGTCGCAATTCTGATGAATGATGATGAAGATTATTAAAGTTGTTTTATGAATGATACTGTTGCGATAACATTGTTGGGATGAATGAATGATGTGATCTGTTAGATCCGTAGTTGTGAAGATGAATTGTGATAATTGTCTTAGTTATGTCGAGTGACTTGGACTAATTTGATAGTTATGCTGTTGAAGCCGCGGATGCCATATCTTCCCTTCTTACTGCCGAAAAATTGGTTCCAACAACTCTCCCTTGATCATCTCGGGTGAGACTTCGTTCGCTCTGCGGATGTTATTGGACAGGGTAAAACTTGTCTGGGTCGGTGCTCAGGGAGACCACGCTGGTTGGGCGTCATTAGAGTGAGAACCCCTATCGACGAGGCTTTGTTGGTGGGCTTTTGCCAACAAATGGTTCCATTGCAGGGACTGAGTTGCAATTGAAAGGAGGATATGTTTTGGCATCCGACTCGAATGAAGATCAAGGAGTGGTTTGGTCTAAAACTGCAAGAGTTTGCTGAAACAGAAAATCAAAATCCAAAGCTGTCGATGGGTAATTGGTTGGACAGATATATTCATGGCGGTCCTCACGAATGGTTCTTCTGTGAGTTTTCTATCATCTTGTATGAGTGGCTGGCGAAGTTCGCTTCTAAGAAGAAAAAAATCCAAGGAGGAGAGTCGACATCTTAGACTCCAGAGCTGATCCAAGAATTACAAGAAATAGACAATAAGGCATCCCGGGATGTTGAGGTGTGGTTGAATAGTATCCTGGAGGGCTACATTACCAAGTTTGCAGTTGATACCAATAAGTCATTTAGCGAAGCAGAAAGGGAGTTCTTCAACAGACCACGAGTTAGATTTTTGCTATCTCTGCAACTATCTATTAAACAACTTGTCTATGAAAAAGGTATTCTGAAGATGGACCAAGAGTAGTGGAACTTTGGTGTGCGGAGGCTGTAGACATTGCGACGAAAGGGGGGAGATGCATGGAAAGGTAAGAGGTAGATGGGCATGAGTTTTGGTAAGAATGTGAAGGTCATTGAGGAAACAAGTGGTTGTATAAGAGGAGGAGCAAGGTTTCAAGAGAAGAGGTAGAGGATAGGAGAAGGTCCTACTGCGATTGAAGTGCAATGCCGCGAAGAACAACCAAACAAGACAAATCAACGTTTTAGTGACGAGGAGGACGACCAGGCCCACGCTACACCCAGAATAATGATAGGATTGAACCCCAGCAGTAACGTGTCCACACCTCTACGCACTACTCCACCACCAGGAAGAAATGCACATTCTACATCGACTTTCCCTACGTGTCAGCAACAGTCTAGCAGTAGAGTACCAACCCGAGGAAGAAGGCCTAGAATGGCGGGAGACAAAAAGAAGCTACCAATATTTCATGGAAACGACACCGACGACCCAAAGCAATACTGGTTCTTGTGCGAGGCAACTTGGACTACCCGACAGACCGTGGATGATGATGTCAAGAAAATCCAGCTGCAAACCACCCTCTGGGATCGTGCGCTAGATTGGTACATGAGATTCATGCTGATTCCTTAGGGAGGTACAGTGAAAAAATTGGATGAGATCTATAAGGGGTTATTTGAAGAATTCAAGAAGCCGAAGTATGAGGCTCAGTACATTACCGAGTTGAAAGAAATCAAGCAGTTCCCCAATGAAACAATTTGGGACTTGGGTCAATGGTTTAAGACGTTGATGGCTCGAGTCAACTTCCAGATGAGCGATGTTCAACACAAGGAGTAGTTCATCGTCGTGCTTGTCCCACATATCAAACAACCGCTAATGCAGCAAAATATTGTGACATAGAGCGAGGCTCTGGAAATCACGATTAAATTAGAAGCATCGCCGGTAGGAGAAACCGCGGTCGGGATGAACCAAATTCAAGCATAATTGGCCAATCTGATGGTACAACTACAAGATATCAAGAAGGCTAAGGAAGATCATGATGACCTTTGGTGCACCCAGTGTCATGCAGATGGACACACCAAGGATACATGTCCGATGTTCCAAAATTATTTGCTTTCAGGAGCCCCGAACCCATTGAGTTGTGCTGGTGTACCATGGTGCCACATATGTCAGGTCTATGGGCATCGACATGAGAACTGCGACTACATTCAAAATATGGTTACCAAGGCAGAGAGTTTGTACTGTACCTTTTGTTGGTCCGTAGGACACGATGATAAAAACTATTGAGCTTATGACTTGCTCCAGGAAAGGACATCTGATTCATACTTTGTGAAAGGTGAGGATCCCCAGGCAATGCAAGCATAGCCACAGATGGCACAACCAACAATGTAGGTGCAGTATACACCGTCGCCCCAGGTGAAGTTTATCCCATCGCAACCGCAGCAGTAGTTTACGTCGCAGCCACAGTTTGCACCACAACCGCAGTTCGTAGCGCAACCACAGTTTGCGCCACGACCACAGTATAATCAGGTACCGCTCATTCAGCCTCAGCCACAATATGTTTATGTTGCGCACTATGTCCAGCAGCAACCAAACCCCCCGCAGCAGCAGGTTTCCCAGCCTCAGTTTTAGCAAGGAGGAGTCTGAGGAGGATTCCACGGAGGATTCTGGGGACGAGTAGGAGGCTTCAGTTGAGGAGGAGGACGAGGTTGAGAATCAATATAGTGTTATACCTATGGAGTATTTGGGCACTACCAGAGGGAGTGTCCTCATGCGCAGTGTACATACTGTGCAGCCAGCGAGCATAATGTTGAAAATTGCCCTCAGCTGATTGCAAAGTGGCAGGCTGGGAACATTCCTCAGTTGCAGAATGTGCAGACTCAAAACCAGCCAACGTTCCAAATGCATAACCAACCGACGATGCAGAATTATATCCCACCACAGACTTAGAATCGGTCGATGAACCCACCGCTGAATCTGAACCCGCCATTGAATCAAGCCCAGAACCTGAATCAAGGATCGACGGTTGCAACAATTCAAGCCGAACCGTGAACGAAGGATGTCGACGTTTGGGTTGTCACTTGCACTGGTGCAACAACTAGAGAAGATGGACCATGTCAGCAAGTTCGGTTCGCTGGAAAGAAAAAAGTAGCATTTGATATGTCGTCTGCTTTTGATCCATCTGTAGAGGCAGGACCATCGCGACAACATGGTACCTTGCAACAGTTCTTTGAGAGTTGTCTGTCGCTAGCAAGGGATCTCGAAGCCCTTGTCAAGATTGAGAAGTTGTTGTACCACTGGGATAAGACATTGAAGGATTCCGCAGTGAACTCCTTGCAAGAGAGGAAGACAAGCAAGGAGATGAGGATGAACATCCAGATCGAAGATTATGAGGTTGAGTTGGTTATTTTGGATCTCAAATCAGATGTAAACATTTTGACTAAGAAAACTTGGTAGTTGATGGGTAAGCTGACGTTCGGATGGTCACCGATGCAGTTGCGACTAGCAAATTAGGCAAAGGTTCAGCCCATTGGTCGCGTCTCAAACCTGGTTGTCGATGTTGAAGGTATGAAAACGTATGCTAATTTTGATGTGATAGAAGTGGTTGAAGATGGAGGTTTTTATCCTGCACTGCTAGGGATTGGGTGGGCTAATGATAGCATGGAAGTTATCAATTTCAAAAAGCGGGTTATGACGTTTGAGAACCAGGATGTCAGGGTCATTGCTCCCATGGAACCTTAGGAAGGATGCCGGTATATTGAACCTGTGAGGGATGAAGCGGGTAGAAGTTGGGATCACGCCTATAATATATGTGAAGACTATATCCACCCTACCATTGATGGTGAACTTGGATGGCGCACCGATAGTTCTGTGTCCTCTGATTCTAATGATGCTTTGGAAAATTGAAAAAATAGGTTGCATGAGGTGTCGTTCAAGAAATGTGGGTTGATCACATAGTCTCTCCGTTGCGTAGCAACTGGGACTGTCGAGTTACCAATTTATGAAGGGGTGCCAGAGTTATCAGAATTCCTTCGAGAATTTGAAGAGAAAGTGTTTTAACCACAAAGGGTATTGGCCCTAGATGTTGCACTGAAGGCTACCCCGGCCCGATGGTGGGCGATGCAAAAGCATACGACCCATGACTGTGGACAGTGTCGGAGATTGATGATGGTGTGCTTCGATGATTTGGAGGTCTACCATGCTGGGAGATACGATGGACGGAATGACCCTGCCATTCACTTGATGGAATGTCAGGACTTATGGGCATCGCGACCTAAAGATGAGTGGGTCCATGCTTTTGTTCATACTCTGGACAAGATGCCGAGATCCTTGTATGTAGCAGCATAACCGCGCAGAACTACAACCACTTGGGAGGAGTTGTCCGTTTGCTTTGTGCGGACGTTTAGTTTCTAGGATGCCAAACTAGAGGTACATAATGCACTGCAAATCATCCGCGATGTAGTGCTGAAGGTCGTCCTTGTCGCATACCTAGTTGATCCACATGTGCACTGCTCGATGCAATTTATGATTATGTGTTACAATCTATCTAGGGAACCTAAAGATGATTATGACTTGCAGAATGTTAATATTCCGGAGTCAGAAGGAAGTCGTGATGTTGTAGTGCCAGACATACCAACGGATTCAATGAGTCAGCCACTGAAGATCAGGAAAGTCAACATTGGGTCAAAAGAGAACCCAAATTTTGCCAACATTAGGGACTATTGGGACGAGGAAACAATGGCCAAAATCACGGACCTACTGCATGAATTCCAGGATCTTTTTCGACGCAGTTCTCAGAAATGAAGGGGATATTAGGGGACTTGGGGAGATGAAAATCCCGTTGAAACCATATGCAAAACCTGTGCGACAGAGGCCATATTGACTGAATCCATGATACAAGGACCATGTGAAGGCTGAGATTGACCGGATGCTAGATGCTGGGATCATTGAGCTTTTCGAATAATTAGAGTGGATAAGCCCTATGGTGGTTCAGGATAAAAAGACCAGCGAAGTCTGCATTTGTGTCGACCTAAGAAAGTTGAATGATGCAGCCTGCATGCATGTTCCATTCCTGACTCCATTTACATATGAGGTCCTTGAAGGAGTAGGCAGTCAGGAGATGTATTCCTTCACATATGGATTTTTGGGGTACCACCAGATCCGGATTGAAAAGGAAGATCACCATAAGACCATGTTTGTCACTGAATGGGGTTGTTTTCAATATACAGTCATGCATTTTGGGTTGAAGAATGTACCAGCGATCTTTTCTCGGGTGGTTTTCACTGCGTTCAAAGATTTCATTCAAAAATTCTTGCAGGTATACATGGATGACTGGACAGTCTATGGTTTGGTTAGAGATCATTTAGCAAACCTGCGATTGATACTGGAACGGTTTCGACAACATCAAATCGCACTTAAATCAAAGAAGTGCATTTTCTACACGCCATTCGGAATGCTGTTGGGACATATCATGTGCAAGCAAGGGTTGTTGGTTGACCCTGCGAAGATTGCACTTATCCTTAGTATACCACCACCAACGACTGTGAATATGCTTCGAGGGACGCTGGGCCACACAAGGTACTATCGCAAGTTCATCAAAGGATATGTTGCGATTACTGCCCCTATGGAGAAGCTATTAAAGAAGGATGCTGCATCTGAGTGGAGTCAGGAATGCCAAGGAAGTTTTGACACACTAAAGGCCAAGATGGCCTCTGCACCCATACTAGTATTCCGTGATTGGAACAAGGATTTCCATGTGCATGTCTGATCCGAATTTCAGGAGGAATATGGTCTAATTACGGATGTATGAGTCATAAAAACATTTAATGAGAGGCCACACGCTCTTAGTCATCATAAAAGCATTAAACGAAGAGGCAACCCTCTCTCATCCATGGTCATTGACAACTCATGGTTTTGTTTCATGGTATGGCTTCAAGGCACATTGTACCTCTCTCATCCATGGTATTTCACAACCCATGGTTTTGACCCATGGTATTGCCCCAAGGCACATTGTAATAATGTTATAAAAAGGCTCTATGCCTTCTCAATAAGGCACAGGGATTTTTGGCATCCTACATTTATCTTATTTTATTTAGTTATTGAGTTATTGGTGCTGAGTATCTTTCTGAGTATGGTTTGAGAAGTGAGGCTCAAAGAACCCTCTTTGAGCCTCACCCCTCCATGTCACATATTTACTCTATGTTATTCTATGCATCAAATGTTAACAATTTTATAGCTTTAATTCCCTCCTCTCTCAGCATCCAAGCCTTCCAGGTCTTAGCCCCCAAGATCTGGATTAGTGGTATCAGAGCAGGTACGCTCTCCATGGGAATGAGGGTTTGAGTATAGTTCGGGTTCAAAGATCTGCAGAGATTTTCAGCCTCCTTTTGGCACACTCAGAGTCCATTGCTGGGTCATACACTGTAAGCATCACAGTTGGTCCTTAGGCAATATAGGATATCTGTTGGTCGCTGGGCAGACCCAGGTTTACTGTATTTAACCAACAACACCCCTAGTTCACTGGCCCTTTCGGCGACAAACCGCAGAGCGGCCTGAAGTCTCACTCGAAGTGATTCTAATGGGTTGGCCAAAGACACAAGTGTCTTCAACCAGGTTCTGTGGCAGCCTGGGTGTCTCGCAGCTCTTCTAGCTTGCGAGATTTCTCTCTGCGCGATGCGCACTTCCTCTTACTTGCGACGACTCTAGTCCTTATTGCATCACCTCGCTCGAGCAAGGTGTAACTCCTTCCTACGCTGATTCTCAACCACAGCGCACCACAACTCCTCTGCTAATGCGATATCGCCTCCTTGCGATATCCTACCGCTGCGACTCAGCGTACTTAGTGCTACTTGCTTCGACTTACGGGACTCATCATACAAGGCTGCTTACCTCCGCGACTCTTAATTATAAGAACTGAAACATAGGTAGACTCTTATATAAGGTACTTAAGGATTTCAACTTGTAATTATTTCTATAGTGCTGTAAACTGAATAACGCATACATACAATAACTGTAAGCAAGGTTCATGAAATAACTGATACATGCAACAACTCAACACAACACATAAACCAATCACATAACACTCGATTTTAACGTGGTTCACCTCCAGGATGGAAGTTATGTCCACAGAACTGTGTTTCTATTATAGCTCAGGGGAAGGTAAACACAGTTCTGCTGCATCGCATATGCAGCTCAAGATCTTCTGGGTAACTCCGCACACAGCCTGGAGCCCTTCTCTCTTAGATCTCTTTTCTTCTCTATATTGCACCTCTTACAATATACTCTTCCCTCTATGTGGATCCCTGCAAATCGTTACATGCATGCTCAATGAGCCAGCTACTGGTTACAGTAAGATAACTACAGCTAATAACAGAACCAGAGCTTGGCTTCTATACAACTGACCAACTACTATCTAACCTTATACAATTATCCAACCAACCATTTACAATACAAAAATACATCCCTTTATAGGCGGCCCGAAGGTCTCGCCTTTACAACACTGTGGGCCTGTCCCAACAGTAACCCAAAACCCTAACTAGTGACAGTCGGCCTATCTGCACTTGAGGTGGCTGCTTTCCATCACACCACAGCTCTCTGCGGTCTTCCATGCTTCCCGGTGCTGATCATGGGTACTGTGCACCGCTTCCCTGTTTCTGTCCTTCGTCTTCAATACCTCGGCCTCGTTGCTCCTTTTCCTTTATGAGGGTAGCTGAGCCCTCCTGTCTTCCGCCGCTGCCTTCAATGCAGCGGGTGAGATCTCTCTTCTCAACCACTCAGGTACCGTCGTCTTCCTTGACTTTTTTGTCCCAACCGTCATGGTTTCCGGCTCTGATCTGCAGCTAGAAACATGCTACGGTGTTGTAGCTCTACCTTATCTCCTCTCCGCCAAAAATGTCTATCCGCTAAACTGGCAGCTTCTTCTGTAGCTGCGGGACCCTGCTCCAACAGTCCCCTAACACTTACTTGTGGCTCGTTCCCGAGCCACTACCAGCGGGCTTCTCCTACTGTAGCTTCTCCTTGGATTCCTGTGAAGTCCGTTGAAACTTGTCCCGAAGTCCTGCGACTTCGTTCTGCATCGCTGCGACACGCTCCTGCCAAGTCAAGCATAGCTTGACTAATACTGGAGTCCTCTGTTAATTCAATTTCATTTCTGGTGGCCATGAACTCCCTAACTTTCTGCTCAACCGTATCGACTATCTCTGTGATTTGCTCCTGATATGGTTGAAGCAGGCCATTGATGTGTATCTCCTGTGCTCTCAACCGCTGCGCTTCCTGCTGCAAGCGGTTCATCTCCTTCGTCTTTCTCATCTTCTGAAGAGTTGTTAAGCTCTTGATTTCTTCCTTCATTGCTGTTGCGGTATTCTCTATCTGATGAATACTTTGCTGTATTTCTACTTTCTCGAGAGGCTCATCTAACTCCGACCATGCGCTCGTCGCATCAGCTAGCACTGACAGTGCATCGCCTATGCGAGATTGTATCTGTGCGGAAGTGAGTCGGAAGGCCTCTAGTCTGGCTTCCTTGTCTACCTGGGGGGTGCCTGGTGGTCGAGCCTCGAGCTCAGAAATCTGCGCTCTATGGTCTTCCTCCATCTTGGCCACTGTTTCCTCCAGAGCCTTTGCTCTGTCTGCAACTCTTCTTACCTTCTGTAGGATAGGCAAGGCAAACTCAATATTACATTAGGGAAACTCCAATGCAATGCTCTGTAAGACTTGAGAGAGTTCCTGATCTCTTTCTTGATATGTTTTTAACTCGTCTGTCTTTTGTTGATAGCTGGTGGCGAGTGCTACATTCTTCTACTTCAACTATGTGTTCTGCTTATATGTCGCGAGCTCTCTACCTCTGAGCTCTGCGCTTAGCTGCTGCTGGATCATCTGTAACTGGTCAATGTGGAACTCTACAAGGTTAACCTCAACGGGTTGCCTAAACTGTATTGGTGCATCCATCATTGACACAGGGAACCGAATGCTCCCTGGTGGTATCAAGACTGTGTTTATGCAATCCGTTGCCAAGATTTCCTCGCGGGAAATCGACTATGTTGAGCTCTCTCTTGCGGTCACCCTTACCGGTGGAACCTGTATCATAGTAGTCTTCTCAATAATTTCTTTTAAGTTCAGAAGCTACTTTTCTACCACGCTCTGTATTTATTCCTGCGATGTCTACATCACCTCAAATGAGTCCTTCAAGGTGTCATACATTCTTGTTGCAATGAGTTCATAATCATCCTCTATCAGTGCAGTCTTCGAAGGTGGTTTTGTTACTTTCCACTTTTTCTTCTTTGGTATCGTTGGTATCTCTTCTTCTCCATCCTTTGTCGTCTGTGCCTATGGTGGCACTTGCTGTGAATCTTTCCTCTATTCACCTGGTAGTGGCACTTGTGCTGTATCCTGCGTCTGGGTCTCCACTTTGTCTTTGCCTTTTTCTGATGGATATGTCTGGGCGGTATCTAATGGTAGTGGTGTGGTGTCCTCGAATGCTTGCTTCCACTTGTCATCAAAGTCCTTGACGATGTCTTCAACATCCTTTGCTGTCATCCTGAACCAGCCATTAGCCCAATCGTCCCTTCTAGACCTTTTTGGCCTCAGATAGATTCTATGGCTGTCTGCCATAAAATTAAGTCGGTTATCATATATGTCCACAATTTTTGTGATGATTCGTGGTGTCTCTTGGATGGTTTTATTCAATAGCTTATAGTATTCATATAATACTATCATATTAACCTTTTTCTTTGCTTGGCTGTTGCTCTCCCATAAGTTGGCATAGCGCACGCCTCTGGGCGCGCCACTTGCTAGCTGTGGAAACTAGGTATGGGGCGGCTCCTTCCAGCCGACGAATGCACATAAAATAAGCAGCCACAAGAAATGGAAAGGGTGGGTTGCTTCATCCTGGGCTGCCAAAAAATATGCCTGAAGCATATTTAATAAAAATAGAGACCAATAGAACTGTTCCCCCTCTGCAACTTGTATGACAAGGCTAATTACTGATCCTGTGACTTCCTTTGGGCGAACCTTGGTTAACAGTCTGCCTGCAAGCAGACTGGCTGTAAATCTGAGTGTATCGTCTGTTAAGCTTGCAATGTCATAAGCCCGCCCTCCCCTTTGGAGCTTATACTTGGCAACTAGGGATGGTGGTAGTTTGGAATCCTTGGTCTTCCCTTCTATCTGGATCTCGGGGTCTTTACCAGTCTTGGACAGCCCGGTGATGCGGTGTATCAAGTTGACATTCAGGTCGACCCTGTTACCTAGCCAGAGGCAACCTCCATGTACATAAGAAAGTAGGACGCACACCACGGCATTAACCTCTGCACCTCGTCCAAAATGAGGTAGCCTCAACAAATTGAGCAGGCCTGACCGCTGAAGAATCTGGACATGTGCCATGGGAACATATTCATCTCTACCTGTCCTTAGGTTCTTCTGGATCGTAAGATACTGATCCAGCCGGAACTAAGGATATGTCTTAGCATCTCCCAGGTTATAATTTGTAAATTTAACAACAGAGGCATATCCTAATAGATCTCCATTTTCCTTTACTCAAGAATCAATCGGTGGTATGGGAACAGTAAACTTAGCACTTTTGGGAATTTTTACCTCTGGTGCACCTTCAACTCGTGGCATGATGTAATCTATTACACTATGAACTTCTTCCTCCGGCTCCGAACTGGACCCTTCTATTATCTGGGAGTGGCTCCTCGTTTTCGACGGTTCTCTGGTCTGTGACGAACTTGGCAGGACACCCTTAGATGGCGTCATCATAGTAGCTGTAAGGCCACTACGTTCAAACCTTTCCAAAATTGCTTCTATAGGTTCCTCCTCAGACAGAACCCACTCGGTGTAAAATGTTGGATATGCAATGGCTGCAATTTCTGGAAATCACAACACTCTGTAATGGGATTAGCTCTGCACATGGAAACTGATCGATGCACTCTATAACTCTGGGATTTTGAATTCTTGCAAATGTAACCCTCCCGAATGAATAATTTCTGCTTTTATGCCGAAGATGATAATCCTGGACGCAACGGTCATCTAGGCTGAACACGTCAGCCGTATTAATTGCATGGACGAGACCACACCCGTCATCCGATCCTCAGTAAATGCTGAAATCCGATCAAATTTCCCTCGAAGTGTGTGTGTACAGGCACCGGTCTCGTCGAAGATTTACCAAATCTGGAAAAATTGATTACACCGCTGCCAAATCCACGGTAAGATATATCGATCATTTCTTCATTAACTGCCTGTCAGAAGGCGACTTGACTAGCCCTCTGTTTCCTTGCGAAAGCAGGTACGTGGCACAGAGAGACATTGCCTTGCTGCGATGCAACACCACATCCTCTGCTCAAAACAAACATAACCGCTTTTTTTTTTTTTTAACCGCAAGCCACTGATGACTTGTGCAAAATGAACCGTCCTTATGCGATTCCTCATACTTAGAATAATTGCCGGTGTAGACTAGTTCCCGGTGCGATGCCTCCTTTCAACTACACTGGACATCTGCACCCCCGTAAGCTGTCTAGGCTAGGGCTGAGAGGTGGAGTGGCTATCACTATAGAGCTTGAGCCTACTTCCATTAATCAATGTGGGAAGAAGCTCCCCATCCAGGTTGCTGAGCTGAACGACACCTCCCTCTGTAACTTGCTGTATCTGATATGGCCCCAGCCAATGCGTCTTGAACTTGCCTGGAAACTTAATAAACTTACTGCCGTAGAGGAGTACTAGGTCTCCGATCTGAAAGGTCTTACTCTTAATGTGTCTGTCATGCCAAGCTTTTTCTCGTGCCTTTTGCACTTTCTGATGGAAGCCAGCGATGAATCTGTCTTCCTCTAAGGCAAGCAGCTGTGCCAGCCTTTCATCCACTGTGTCTGTATCAGCCATCCTGGTGATCTGAGCAATTCGTAAGTTGGTAAGAATATACTCCATAGGCATAACAGCCTCCTGTCCATACACCAAGCTGAAAGGTGCATGTCCTGTAAGTTTCTTGCATGTGGTCCTATACGCCCATAATACAGCGTTAACTTTGAGGTCCCAATCATTCCTTTGGCTGTTGCAAATCTTCGTAAGAGCATTTTCTAAAATCTTGTTAAAGGCCTCCACCGTACCATTATCCTGTGGGTGGTAGGGAGTGCTCTTATGGTACTGAATCTGAAATTCTTCCGTCAAGGCCTCAATAGTGTGGTATAAGAAGTGTGTACCTTGATCGCTCATCAAAGCTACTGGGCATCCAAATATACCGATGATGTTTTAAAAAAGGAACTGTGCGGCTGTAGTAGCATCACAATTTCTTACTGCTTTGGCCTCTGCCCATCGGGTGAGGTACTCTGTGCCAGTGATGATATATCTCGCACCAGTGCGTTTTCCTAGTGGGTTGATGGGACCCACAAAGTCTATTGCCCATTTTTCAAATGCGCGCAGCGTAACCTGCAGTCGCAGCGGCATTTCATCTCGTCGCGAGGGTTTTCCTACCCTCTGGCAGATATTGCTGCATCTGCAAAAGTCCTTAGTGTCCTTGTGCAACGTAGGCCACCATAATCCTGCAGCTAGGATTTTCTGCGCAGTTGGCTTTCCTGTGAAATGACCTCCTGCTGTTCCTGAATGTGCTTCTCTGATGATAGCATCTTTTTCATGCGGCATCACGCATCTACGCAGGACTTCATCTGGACCTAACTTGTATAATTGTCCTGCGATCAGGGTGAAGTCTACTGCTTTAACAACCAACTACTTCTTTTGCTGCTTAGTAAACTCGTCAGGTGCTAATCCTGTAGTGAGAAAGTGAATGATATCAGCATAGTAGTCGTCTGTGATATGGATAGAAAACAACTGCGCATCTAGCAAATTGTCCTCTAGGTTACTCGGCTCTTCTCCTGAGTCTATCCTCGACAGATGATCAGGTCCGGCGTTCAATCTTCCTGGTTTCACAATGATTTCAAAATCATACTCCTGAAAGAGGAGTAACCATCTGCAGATTCTCCCCCCTAACACTGGCTTATTGACCAGATACTTCAATGCGGAATGGTCAGTAAACATCTTGAGCGAGGCACCCAACAGGCAGTGCCTGAACTTCTGGAGCATGTACACCATAGCTAAGCCTTCTCTTTCTGTTGTGGTGTAGTTCTTTTCTACTGTCGATAGCTTTCTGCTGGAGTATGCGATAGGATGATCAATATCCCCTTCTCCTGGTTGCGTTAAAACAACCCCTAGTGCGATGCCAGATGCATCCACATGTACATGAAACGGTTTAGTCCAGTTTGGAAATACTAAGATGGGTGCTGTAACCATCTTCTCTTTAAGTGTGTCTAGACTCTGCTGACATTCCTCATTCCATAGGAATTTTACATCTTTCTTTAACAATTTCTCCATTGGTGCTGTAATCCTTGCGTAGCCCTTGATGAACTTTCTGTAGTACCCGGTATGACCAAGTATTGTCCTTAATTGCTTGACTGAGTTGGGTGCTGGAAGATTTACAATGATGGCGATCTTTGTGGGATCTACCATCAAGCCTTGTCTGCAAACAATGTGACCCAACAAAATACCAAATGGCGCACAGAATATACATTTCTTCAAGTTTAGAGAAATCTGGTACTGCCTACATTTCTCTAGCATCAATCTTAAATCTCCTATGTGCTTGTCAATTAATCCAAATACAGTCCAATCATCAAAATAAACTTCTAGGAATTTATGGATGTATTCTTTAAATACAGCATCTACTACTCTAGAAAAGATAGCTGGTGCATTCTTAAGGCCAAAGGGCATTACCGTATACTGGAATGAGCCCCATTCTGTTGCAAAGGTGGTCTTGGATCGATCTTCTGGATGGATTCTGATCTAGTGATAGCCTAAAAATCCATCAGTGAAGGAGTAGACCTCCTGTCCTCCCACGTTGTATAGCACCTCATCAGTGAACGGTGTCGAAAATGGATCATGAAGCGATGCATCGTTGAGTTTACGCAGATCGACACGGATCCTGATGTCTCCTTTAGTTTTCTTTTCTTGTACAACCATGGGACTAACCCATTCGCTCTCTTCTACGGGCTCAATGATGCCTACTGCTAGCATCTTATCGATCTCATCCTTAACTTTTTCTTTATAGTGCTGATTTAGTCTATATGGACGCTGCTTGACTGGTCGAGCATCCTCCTTCAATGGTATCCTCATTACTCCCAGGTCTTTGACTATTCCCTTCATCTCTGTGAACTTGGTGGGAAATAGGTCCTAATAGTCATGTAGCAAGTCTGCAATCTGTCTGACTGTTTCATCGTTCCAATAGTCTCCAATAGAGGCAAACTTTGGTTCTGTGTCTGTGCCAATATTGATCTTTTTAATCTTGATGGGCTCTGTTATTGCTGGAATTTCTAACTGTGGTCCCTCAACATCGCGAGTCCCTTATGACTCCAGAATGTTGGTGTTGCGAGGATCCTCATCCTCATCCTCTGGTTCTGCTTCAAAGTTATAGCACTCAAGCGCATCTTTTAACTAGATGGCCCACTTAGGCTGAGTCTGTACTGATAAGGTACAATCCTCAAATATCTTGATCTTTATTATATTTAGGGCCTGGTCGACACTTGGATACTCAGATTCAAAAGCGAAGGTGAGTAGAAAGCTGTCTATCATAAGTGGCCATGTAGTTCTTCCCTTGCGCAGTTCAGTCTTTGTATACCAGTTCCTTGGAACTGTGTCCAAAGTGTGAATGAATCGGTGAACCCATTCATCCTCGGGAATATCCGACCAATTCTGTTCACATGTCTAAATATGTGTCCTGGGGTCACTTTCTCCTGTGTACTTCTGCTGGACATGCTCTCTGTCGATAGAAAATCTGATCGCCATCAGTCTCTTAATATCATCCCATGATGTGATATTCTCTTTATGTGCATACCACCATCTTGCAGGTGTGGCTCGTACTGCAAGGTCCATAGCTGCGATCCTCTGCTCGTGAGGAATTTGTTGTTCAAACTGCTTGAGAAAGTCCTGGATATCCGTTAGACCATGAAACGATGGAATCTCATTGATCTCTCCACCAATTCATCGCAGTGACTTAGTTAAGTACGTGCATCTGCGCGCTGAGACTTCGTGAAGTATGTTCTGCCAGTTCTCTAGACCAACATCTGAATCTGATGCGCATGAGCTGTCACATCGCCAACTAATGTTCCCTTCTACGGTCGGATTGATGTAGTCACTCTGGTTCGCAGTCATCTGATAGAGACTTTCCATGTTATGTGCCTCTTCCTCTACTCGGATAGGTTCAATATATCTGGGACCCTGAAAAGGATCCAACGGTGCGATGACTCGGATCTGCGCGTCCTCAAAGGTCATTTGTCTTCTCTTTAGGTCGATAACGGCCATGTTACCGATCGCCCAATCAATGCCTAGTAGTGCTGGATATGGTCTACTATCGCCAATGATTTCTATAACTTCAAAGTCCGCAAAGCTGCGAACTCCGTCAATGTCAACTGACACCTGCGGTAATCGACCCAGGGGTGATACCCACTACTGATTAGCTAATCTCAGATGGATAGGCGATCTGACTAACTTAGGGCTACCCATCTGTTCCCATGTCTGCTTAGTCAGAACATTTACGTTTGATCCTAGATCTAGGATCACCTCATCCATTTCCAATTCTCCAACCTGTGCTGTGAGTTGCATCTCTCTTCTTGTTCTTGTATGTCCCGTAATATTATGAACAACACGCTGTGTACTGCTCATGGAAGAAGATGGATGGCACTGATCTATGATGCGCTGAAGTTCTCCGATAGCTTGCTCATTTCTCACGAGTTTTAAACAACTCCGCAGGAAGGAATGTACACTTCCTGTCATCTCTTCCTCATCGCATGTACCCGATGTGGTAGCCTGCGATATTTTTTCAGGGCTAACACCACAAGGTGCTTGCTGCGGTATGCCCCTAGACGGTGGTATCTGCGATCCTGATTGCATAGGGTCATCAAAGAAAGTCTTAGCTTCCTGAAATGTCTGTTTATTCTTCTACAGGTCAAGTGGTGTTGCTTTGTTAGGAGCTCTGCGCACCCACTCCTGACCTGTGTTCTTTTCATTATCCTGCGATGTCTCACTGGTGGAAACACCGCTACGAGTCACAATATTGACTCTTGGTTCTGGATCTTCCTGCTCAGCAGCAATAAGCTGGATGTTCTGGTGTGCTGCTGGCTTAGGTTCTCTAATTTTCGCTATCAAGGTAGGACACTCCTCTATAGTGTGATCATAAGATTTGCAATAGTTACAAGTGGTGGTGGGACTCTGACAGTCTCTAGCATAATGTCCTACAACTCCACAGTTGTAGTAAGTAACTGGTCCGTGACCACGACCAAAGCCTTCTCCACGACCAAAGCCTCCTCAACATCCTCGTCCTCTGAATCCTCCTCCACGACCACCATAAGCCGGATCATCCTGTGGTCCTGCTGCTGGACCTTGTGGTTCTGATTGGACTCTATACATGTCTTGCTTGCTCCCGACCATGAGGTCATAGGCTCAGCAATCGTGTTCATCATGGCCTACAGACTTGCAGAAGATGTAGTATAAGTTCTTAGGTGTCTGCACGTACTTCTGAAGTAGAGGGAACTGCTGAGGTAGATGTCCTCTTGTTTTGCATAATTCACACCACGACCCGTGGGTCTGTGGTAAGGGGTTATGAGCCCCTGTTGCTAGATATTCTACAAAGACTGGACAGTTGTCTTTAGTATAGCCTTGTGCTTTACACCTTACGCACCATATGTCTTGTGCAACCTCTTTCCCTTTCGTAAGCTCATGCAACTGTAACGTGAGATTAGCCAACTGGTTTTGTAGATTTCTCATGCCTATGCTGGTTTCCGCTAGAGGTGAAGCCTCTAGTTTCATTTCCATCTCCAACGCGTCATCCTACGTCTGGAGTTTCTGCTGCATTAACGGTAGTCTGATGTGAGGGAGCAGCGCTGCAATAAACCATTCCTTTTGCTGCTCTGGCGCAAACTCAAAGCTGACTTGGTCTATAAGGGCTTTGAATTTCTGATCAAAGTCCCACACTGACTCTGTAGGTAACTGTTTGATGTCTTTGAGCTCTGTAATGCACTGTGACTCAGACTTAGGTTTCTTAAACTCTTTAATCATGGCGGTCTTGATCTGGACAAGTGTTTTGGGTACTGTGGTATACTTCATATACCATGTTAAGGCTCGATCGCTTAGTGTGGTAACCAACTGTACAAGTTTAATATTATCGTCATTGATGGTTTTAATGGTCCACATGGCTTCACAGAGAAACCAATGCTGCTCCGGGTCCTCTGCCCCTGTACCCTTAAAGATAGGTAGCTTCATATCATCCCCCATTCTATTTCTACACGGTGGATGTTGATTTGTTGTGTTACTACCACTCGACGATGTAGCTGGAGGTGATGTAGCGGTGGTAGGTACTGTCTGTGAGCTACTGGATGGAGTTCCTACGGGATTGTTCTAAGTCTCGGTCTGTTTCTATAGGGTGTAAGGGTGGTAAGGGATATCCCCCTCTGTTCCTTCTGTAGTACTAGGAATCTATTGTCTAGTATTATCTGAACTGTCTTCAAATATGGGAGATCTAAAATCTACTTTATATTTCTTTCCACTACGTGTACGTCCAATGTCATCAAAATCACTTTCAAGCTCTTGTGACATTACTATCTTTACTTATTCGTTTGAAACTAGATCCATTGTTCCTTTTTCATATAATAACATCTTAATGGACAAGTTTAAAGATTTTAGGTACTTACCGCGATATCCTTTGAAGAAGTAGCGCTCAGCCTCGCTGAAGCTTTTTCTCTGGTCAACTGCAAACTCTGTGATGAAGCCTTCTAGCACACTTGCAAGCCAGAAGTCTACTGCTCTCGTTATGGGATTATCAAGGTTCTTCACGGTCTGAATCAGCTCCGATGTCCAGATAATGTTTCTTTTCTTCTTGAATATGCTTGTATTAGTCAACTTTGATAACCAGTCATAAAGCTCGTTTCCAAAGGTCGCAAAAAATATCGCATGCAGGTCTGTAATGATATGTTTTTGTAACCAGGCCTCTGTACTCAGTATAGGACTCTTGTTCTCTCGTTCGGCAAACTCTTTCTCCTTAGACCAAACCCACTCATTGAGTTCGTCTCTAGTAGGCCGCCACCAGAACATCAATGCTCAGTTTGTTCAAAACCGGCAACGGAACCATTTGTTGGTCGCTGGGCAAACCCGAGTTTACTGTATTTAACCAACAACACCCCTAGCTCACTGGCCCTTTCGGCGACAGACCGCAGAGCGGCCTGAAGTCTCACCCGAAGTGATTCTAATGGGTTGGCCAAAGACTTAAGTGTCTTCAACCAGGTTCTGTGGCAACCTGGGTGTCTCGCAGCTCTTCTAGCCTGCGAGATTTCTCTCTGCGCGATGCACACTTCCTCTTACTTGCGACGACTCTAGTCCTTATCACATCGCCTCGCCTCGGACAAGGCGTAACTCCTTCCTACGCTGATTCTCAACCGCAACGCACCACAGCTCCTTTGCTGGTGCGATATCGCCTCCTTGCGATATCCTACCGCTGCAGCTCAGCGTACTTAGTGCTACTTGCTCTAACTTACAGGATTCAACATACAAGGCTGCTTACCTCTGTGACTCTTAATTATAAGAACTGAAACATAGGTAGACTCTTATACAAGGTACTTAAGGATTTCAACTTGCAATTATTTCTATAGTGTTGTAAACTGAATAACGCATACATACAATAACTGTAAGCAAGGTTCATGAAATAACTAATACATGCAACAACTCAACACAACACATAAATCAATCACATAACACTCGATTTTAACGTGGTTCACCTCCAGGATGGAAGTTACGTCCACAGAACTGTGTTTTTATTATAGCTCAGGGGAAGGTAAACATAGTTCTGCTGCACCGCATATGCAGCTCGAGATCTTCTGGGTAACTCTGCACACAGCCTAGAGCCCTTCTCTCTTAATCTCTTTTCTTCTCTATATTGCACCTCTTACAATATACTCTTCCCTCTCTGTGGATCCTCGCAGATCGTTACATGCATGCTCAATGAGCCAGCTATTGGTTACAGTAAGATAACTACAGCTAATAACAGAACCAGAGCTTGGCTTCTATACAACTGACCAACTACTATCTAACCTTATACAATTATCCAACCAACCATTTACAATACAAAAATACATCCCTTTATAGGCGGCCCGAAGGTCTCGCCTTTACAACACTGTGGGCCTGTCCCAACAGTAACCCAAAAACCTAACTAGTGACAGTCGGCCTATCTGCACTTGAGGTGGCCGCTTTTCGTCACACCACAGCTCTCTGCGGTCTTCCATGCTTCCCGGCGCTAATCATGGGTACTGTGCATCGCTTCCCTGTTTCTGTCCTTCGTCTTCAATACCTCGACCTCGTTGCTCCTTTTCCTTTATGAGGGTATCTGATCCCTCCTGTCTTTCTCCGCTGCCTTCAATGCAGTGGGTGAGCTCTCTCGTCTCGGCCGCTTAGGTACCGTCGTCTTCCTTGACTTTTCTGTCCCAATCGTCATGGTTTCTGGCTCTGATCTACAGCTAGAAACATGCTACGGCGTCGTAGCTCTACCTTATCTCCTCTCTGCCAAAACTGTCTATCCGCTAAACTGGCAGCTTCTTCTGTAGCTGTGGGACCCTGCTCCAACAATATCTAAGTTTCAAGAGGAAGTTCCATGATCTCTACAACATCTGATTTTTCTCTACAAACCCTTGGCATCCTTTATGGTCCTCTACAAAATTCAAATGAATGCTGCAACTTGCACAGAGAGTTTCAGAGGCTCTTCCATAGCTCATTGGAAATATATTTCTGTCATCTAAAATGGGTATTTTTTTTGTTTCTCATTTACCTTCCTGGTTTGTGAGATATGCTTGTTTGAAGCAACCTATGTTTGTACATAGTGCGACCTCATGTACCGCAACTTCAAACAAGTACCATGGAATCCACAAAACATATCAGAGACTCTACCATATCTCATTGGAAATATATTTCTGTTAGGTAAAATGGATATCTCACGGTTTTTCATTTGGATCTCTGGTTTGAGAGATATCATCGATTGAAGCAACATGTGTCTGGAAAACCAGTGCGTGTGCGTCCCTTGAGCTTCGGCAACCATTTTCTCATTCCTTGGGCCACCAAAAAGAGAGTATGTTATATGGATGAAAATTTCTCTTCAATATCTCAAATGGGTCTTCAACGGAATTCAATTTCATCACCTGCATCAAAATATATGAATGGATTTGCAGTGAGACATCAAATTCACCAAAGACCATTTTTTTTTACTTTTATGAAATCCTATTGTAATCATGGTTATGGGTTAACCACGCAAAGCCCATGGTTATGGGTCAACCACATAAAACACAAGATTATGTTTAGGGGTCAACCACACAAAACCCACAGTTATGGTTATGGGTCAACGACACAAAACCCATGGTTAGGGGTCAACCACACAAAACCCACAGTTATGGTTATGGGTCAACCACACAAAACCCACGGTTATGGGTTAACCACACAAAACCATTCTCTTCATTGGCAATTGACACATTGTAATCATGGGTCTCTTTTTAGTATGAAATGATGGGGACCATCATTTTCTAAGGGGGGGAGAATGATCCGAATTTCAGGAGGAATATGGTCTAAATTCGAATGTATGAGTCATAAAAATATTTAATGAGAGGCCACACCTTCTCAGTCATCATAAAAGCATTAAACGGAGAGGCCATCCTCTCCCATCCATGGTCATTGACAACTCATGGTTTTGTTTCATGGTATGGCTTCAAGGCACATTGTACCTCTCTCATCCATGGTATTTCACAACCCATGGTTTTGACCCATGGTATTGCCCCAAGGCACATTGTAATAATGTTATAAAAAGGCTCTATGCCTTCTCAATAAGGCACGGAAGGATTTTTGGCATCCTACATTTATCTTATTTTATTCAGTTATTGATTTATTGGTGCTGAGTATCTTTCTGACTATGGTTTGAGAGGTGAGGCTCAAAGAACCCTCTTTGAGCCTCACCCCTCCATGTCACATATTTACTCTATGTTTCTCTATGTTATTCTATGCATCAAATGTTAACAATTTTATAGCTTTAATTTCCTCCTCTCTCAACATCCAAGCCTTCTGGGTCTTAGCCCCCAATATCTGGATCAATGTCGAAGCCTCTTCTGTTGCACTGGGGGTTGTGCTTCTGTAACCAGGTGAGGGCGACTTGGATCACCTAATCGCATATGCCAGTAGGAATTTATCGTTTGCTGAACGAAATTACACAATGACTGAAAGAGAAGGCTTAGCGATGGTTTATGCCTTACAAAAGTTTAGGCACTATTTGTTATGGGGTCACTTCAAGATGTTCACCGATCATTCTGCCTTGCAATATTTGGTCAATAAGCCTATGTTGGGGGGGAAGATATGTCGGTGGCTGCTACTTTTCTAGGAATTTGACTTTGAAATAGTTGTGAAGCCAAGATGGTTGAATGCTGGTCCTGGTCACCTGTCTCGTATTAAGACCGGAGAAGAGCCTACCAATATTGATGACGGATTGCCAAATGCACAACGGTTTCGTGTCGATATCACAGATGATCATTATGCCCCAATCATTCAGTTCTTGGCCACTAGTGTTTCCCTTGAGAACCTGTCAACTAGTTAGAAGAAGCAGTTGGTATTAAAGGCTTCAGATTTCTAGCTGATTGCTGGGCAGTTATACAATATTGGACCAGATGAAATCTTGCAACGGTGTATCCTACCACATGAGCAGGGACCCATTATAGAAGAAGCACATGCAGGAATCATGGGAGGTCACTATTGAGGAAGGGATACTGCGCGGAAGGTGTTGTGCCCTGGGCTATGGTGGCCTATGTTGCATAATGATGCCGCAGACTATGTGCGGAGTTGTGATGTCTGCCAGCACGTCGGTAAACCATCGTGGCGGGACGAGATGACGCTTGTGTCGTAGGTAACTCTACAACCTTTTGATAAATGGGCTATGGATTTTGTGGGTCAAATTAATCCACCAGGGAAGAGGACTAGTGTGCGATACATCATTACTGCAACTAACTATATGACCAGGTGGGTAGAGGCCACACCAGTTGTGGATTGTACTGCTGCGATAGCAACGAAGTTCATATTTGAGAATATTGTGACATGGTTTGGGTGTCCCGAGATATTGATGAGTGACCAAGGAAGTCACTTTATCAACCGCACTGTGAGAGTGCTAACTGAGGAGTTGCAGGTGCAACATAAGAAGAGCACACCATACCATTTGCAGGCGAATGGGACTGTTGAAGCGTTCACAAAAGTTTTGGAAACAACGTTGACAAATGTATGTAATACTAATCGCGATGACTGGGACTTGAAAATTCCAGCAGTGCTATGGGCCTATCGCACCATTTGTAAACGGCTGACATGACAAACACTGTTTAAGTTGGTATATGGGTAAGAGGCAGTCACTCCCATGGAATACATTGTTCCTAGTTTGCGCATCACTACGGCGACCGACATGGATGATGTAGAAGCATTAGAAGAGCACATTGCGCAGTTGATCCAGCTTGAAGAGGACCGCTTTATTGCAAGTTTCCACCAGCGTGCTGTGAAGGATCGACAGAAGGCGTGGCATGATCGTCACATTAAGAATAAACAGTTTGTGGAAGGAGATTTGGTGCTATTATACGATAACAAGTTCATGAAGCATCCAGGTAAGTTACAAATGCACTGGTTAGGCCCGTATCTTGTTCATTCCATTACTTACGGAGGTGCGGTTTAGTTACAACAATTAGATGGTGCGGTACTGTCGACGCTTGTCAATGGGAGTCACTTAAAGCCCTATAGGACGGGGTCAGAGCTGTGTGCTGCTTGAGGCGCTGTAAAAAAAACACAGAATATTTTGTTAGATAGCAGCAAGGCAAGCCTAGGGGAAGAGGCCGCACAAGGATAGGAGTTAGTAGCGACGGAAGAGAGACCACCTACGACAGCCGTAGGGTTGGGGGTTGGTCAAATCAACAATAAATGCAGGTAGTTAAAACAGTTAGTTGGCGACGCTTGTTGAAGCGACACACATTAATGGTCTATCCGACCGTTAGTAGGGTAAGATTGCCGACGGATTTGGTGTCATTACTGCTGGATTTGGCCATGATGGACACGACGGATTTGGAAATGATTATTTCGAATTGAGAAGTGGCTATAAAAAGCGCGCGGGACGCGAGAGGACGACATTGTTCAAAGCAGTTCAGTCGAGTGAGCAAAGTGTTGAGCTGACTACAGTTGAAGAGTTTTGAGTGCGAGTTGTGGAGTAGAGGTGCAGAGTCATTAGGTGCATAGTAAGGATTGGGGAGTGCGATATGCTGAGTGAACTCGATGCAATTGATACTTCCAATGAGCAGGAATCCCCCATTCGGCCCATGACCATTGAGGAAGAAGTCATGAGCATGCCGGTAGGCTCTTCGTCGATCCCCAAAGGAAAGCAGAAGGCTTAGAAGCCTAGTTCCATGCCGCCACAGAAGAGGCACACTCGCACTTCGGCTAGAGTTCAAGGAGAGGGGACTACACAGACCGGGCCGTTGAGCTTGGGAGCTATAGAGTCTGTGGTGCCCAAGGGTGTCCGTGTCAATGATATCCTAGGATATGTTGCTCGAACGCGTCTGGGAGCAAAGCCGAGGCAGCCCATGAAGAGTCAGAAGTATCCACCCAAATTGTCGCCGCTGCCGGAAGGGATGACTTGCTTGGTAGATATCATCCCTGCCTTGATCAGGATAAATTTTGAAGACCATGATTTGCTGTTGCTGAAAGATGTTCGGGATGAGCCCTATGAATCAGTTCTGATGGGGCCTGGTGCACCAATTCAGAGGATTCCTCAACCATGGATGAGCGGGTTGAATAAATATGGATTGTTGGAGCTCATTAATATGCCTAACTTTGGGCGACTGAACGAAGATCATGCATGCATCAAACAATTCTTGGCCTGATTTCATGGTGGAACGCTCCGGTTGAATGAATCTATTCCTGTCACGATCGACTTAATTGCAAACATTATGAGCTTGCCGAAGGCCGGGGAAGATACGACACAATATATCCGCGGGTGGGATACTGATAAGAAGCTTGCCAAGCAACTAAAGGAGAGATTTGGCTTGCGGTGTGATGGTCGCACCTATCGTATTGACAACATTAATGCACAGGTAGTGTGTATTGGGGCATGCATTTTGGTGAGTAAGATTGTTTGGGGGAATCGACGGGTCCAGTGCAACTCGGGCATGGTCGTATGTGCACAAAAATGCAAAGAGGGCGTGCAAATGAACTGGTCCTTGTTTTTGCTCAACCAGTTGCTCGATGATGCTCTCGCTGCTTAGGCTAGGCAACCATTTTCCTATAGTTGGTTGTTAATTCTCATTGTGCTTGTCGCATGGATGGAACTAGAATATTATCAGCCGATGGCAGTCGATGCGGTGAAGGTGTGTCGAGGTGCACGCTATCAGAATTTGTGGTGGGTTGAGGATTCCAGTTGACATACAGACTATGCAATCCATTTTTGGGTCTATTGGGAAGCGCTGCAAACCGCAGCTATCAAAGTTCCCCACTTATCCCATTACGTAGCAGCCAAGTATTAGCAACTCATTCAGTTCGCTATCGAGCCTCATTCCATTTATATCCAGGTGCAGTGGGACCCTGACAAGCAGTGGCTACCTCTAGCCTACAAAGTCACTGATGAAGAATTGGATGCTCTACGTTCAGGAGTGGCCGACTGAATGGAACAACCTCGTGAGCCAAGAGGAACTCTCTAAGGAGCCACCAACTGATGCCCCTGACGAGCTTGTCAAGAAGGAGCTAAGTGTTCACGACTTTGACAATGAATCGACAACGAACCCTAAGGCTAAAGCACAGTGCATGCGGGAAGAAACTCGAACCAAATGGCACCTAGAATACGATGCGGGAAGCGGTACCCGACTAGGGATGGATGACCAACTGAAGTGGCTCATCAAAGTGGTCACTAACTCTTTTGAGGCTACAATGCAAGCGATATGAGAGTCCAACCAAGAAGGGTTTGCTGCGGTAAGAGATAAGTTGAATTCTATTTATGATGTTGTTTCCCGGAAGACACCGGAGCAATATGTGATGCAGGAATTCCCGTTGATGAGCACCGAGCCGTGGGCTAGGAACGTTCAAGTTCCCCCAACTGTGATCGACGCGGGGAGTGAAGAAGTGAACCTGTTTCTGTTGCCACTCTAGAGCATTGCCTTGGATCTTAACAAGTTACCTGATCAGGCGCTTGTGGAGCTGCAACATGTTGCCGCCCAGGAATTGGCGAATAGGCTGAAGGAGATTAGTGATGGGTATGTGCAGTCGCAGAGCACAGCCGAGAAGCTGCAGAAAGAAGCTAAGGAGATGCATCAAGTTAGGGTGCAGCTAGCAGAAGAGAAGGTATGGGAAATTGAGGCATTGAAGGCAACACAGGCCGAGCTGTAGCGCAAGGCTACTGAGGAAATCACCGAGATTAAGAAGGCACATGATTGTCTTATCATTGATAAGGCGCAGCTGTGTGCAACTTGTGGTGTGGTCAAGAAAGCTGTTGATGAGGCCTATCAACATATCTTTGAGAGCACGATCGAGCTTACTATGGTCGGTAAGGCCAAGTGACTTGGGGAAATTATTGTCTAGTTACAGGACACCAATCTTCTGGTCAATGCCCTAGTTCATCCAACGATGCCGCCGGAGTAGGTTTCCAAATAGAAGGCTACTATTAAGGAGATAGTGGCCTAGTTTGAAACAATGGAGCAAGAAGTAAAGAAAATCATGGAGGCGACGACACAGTTCTGGCAAAGTGTTGTCTAAGATGAACAGCTTGACCAGTTGACCACCCATGTGTAAGAAGCTGAAGGATAGTTGACGACACTGAAGATGTTTCTGCAAGCACTGCCGCTCATGGTACAGATCACACGGTTTGAGGAGTTGAAGGACCTACAAGAGAGAGCTACTCGCACCTAAAAATGCCTACAAAAGCGTCGTTCCCAGTTGGATGAGTTTCAAGAAATTGGTGGGCAGCTGGCTATCAAAGTAGTCGCAATGCTACGGGTGGTGCAAGAAAGTCGGCAGATGGTCGATGGTAAGGCTGGGGAGGCACACCCCGTGCAACAGGATTTTCTCAACTGTCAAAGCGCTGCCGAAAAAGCCCAACTTCAGGTTTGAGAGATCTCGCATTAGTTTGAAGATTTCAAGGCTAAGACATCGGCATATACCCTATCAACCTAACGTAGCTTAAGGATGAGCCACAAGACTGTGTTGGGGGCCTGTTGGCAATGGTTTTGGGTAAGTGAGTTGCGCAGCATCGCGGCAGCTGCGCAAGCACACGTGACATTGCGCAAGGCCAGATCAACACGATGGGTAGAAGAATGATCACTTTTGAATATTTAATGAATTAATTGACCACATTTTGTGGACATAGGTAATTAGTGGTTAGAAGTTAGTTAGAAATGGACCGTTGATGTAAAGGCGCAAGCCTATACATAGAGCTAGCTTTGCAATTGTAAGATGATCATGATCAACGTGATACAAGTCCAAGTCAATATCTGAGAGTGATCAATCTGTTGCGATCTGTCTATGGTATTGATGAGTCTTCTGTTTTGAACAATATGCGATCTGTCTGTGTCAGATACTGAATTTTAGGATGTAATCAGTCTCTTGTTGTGGAGAAGAATTGTCTGTTTTGGATCTATTGTGTAGAATTAATATGACATGACGGTTGTTGCCTAAATGTTGTCTTTTGTTTTCCTGTTTTCTTTGCGACGATGTCAATGAGAAGTGTATTGAATCTGTTTATGATTTACTGATGTTGCTACAATGAACGGATGATGCGATCTATCCAAATTCTAATGAATGATGATGAAGCTTATTAAAGTTGTTTTATGAATGTGTTGTAGCTGCAACATTTTCCCAAAATTCAAAAAAATTTGGGACCCTCCTTTAATTCATTTTGGCTCAGCGTTTTGGTTTGCTTGATGTTTTGCACAAAGATTACTTTTATGCCAGTGATGTTTCACTATTTGATTTAGTTTTTCCTTGCCATCGGAAGTGTTTTGGACTTTTGAGTCGGGAGTCTAGTAATTTGCATGCTCGTCGTTGCAGAGAAGTAACAGGAAGTCGGGTCCGATCCAAGATTTATTTCCTCCGATGGTTTTATTTATTTGTTTGTCTTAATCGTGGCTTGTTGGAATACCGTTGGAACGTATTGTCTCTACGGTTTCTACAGTTGCGGATGATGCATTGCGAAGTTCCCCGATGATTGCATTAACCTTTTTCTATCCTGCCATTTTTGTTTTGCAGATCCTTTGGATTTCAGCGTTCGTCGTTGCGGATTTGGAAAGCACTATCTTTCCGGCATAGTTTGATTTTGTTTTCCGCGTGACCATTATTTTTGGCCGAAGTCATGTTTGTTTTTACTCCGATTTTTGCAGGTCTATAGAACTTGGTTTCTTTTATGGTTTCGCCGTTGCGGCTCTCCAACCTTCTATTGCTCCGATGCCTTAGTATTGCGAGCTCCGATGCGAGTGTTGATTTGTTTCTCTTCCGATGCCTTTGCGAACTCTCTGCTGTTTTATCATCCGCCGTTCTGGAGGCAATGTTGACTTGGTCACCGACCCCTTAGCCTTTTGCCACCCTAAGACTTTTTTCTTCCCGCCGATTATAGTTGACCGGGGCGTATACATAGTGGAGTTGGGTGGTTTATTATTTTATCGTTATTTTTGGACTTTTCTCTGCGCTATCATTTTCGCTCAAGCAGACCAGGATTCTCGCTGTCGGTACCCTCGCTCCTAGGTGGCTGCGCTGTGGAAGTTCAATGGTTTTCCTCCACCAGTCGCGCAACACAGTGCCATGTAGGCCCTTGTGCCCCTTTTCCATTTCGTTTGATTGTTTGAGTTACTTTTCCGTCCTCGCGATTTCTTTCCTTAGGTTTTCCCATCCCTGCCTGTATATCTTCAAGTTAATTAGTATGGCTGGCAGTTGGGGGTGTTGTGGTTCTGACTCAACATTCTCTCTTGCAGCCGTTATGGTCTTACAGCCTGCACTCGATTGTTGGGTAAACCGGTGTAGACGACCGTTACGCTATCCGCACCAGTTTTCCCCATTTTGCGTTTGGCTGTCCGGGGCAGGCTTTCATGGCTTTCCTAGGAAATGCCGAGTTTGTTTCCATTGGTTCGGTCGCCCTCATTTTGTGAACCAAAACCTCAGTGCTTTTTTTAGTTCCCTCCTTATGGCGACCTTGTTCACTGTCGAATCTGAACCCCGAACTGGTCTGGGTTAGAGTGGCTTTTCCCAGTTAGACCATGAGGTGAGCATTTAACGTCTCCTAGTGTGCTATCACTTGCGACATCCTCACCTGGGTCTAGGCATTCTGTAACATTGTAATCCACAGCACTGAGAGGGGTTTTTGAAACTATTTTATGTTTGACATTAAGAAGAGGATTTTTCGTCGTTTAGAAAACCCATGTTTGTCTAAGATGATCTGCGCATGTTGGTTGTGAGCTGGTTTCGGTCTTTGGGTAGGAACATTTGGTTTTGAACGTTGTTTGCGTATTTTTTGTAGTTGCATTCATGATTAGCACAGATGAGGTAAAAACGCTTACACTGTTGTCTTTATTTTAAATGTTCTCTGGAAATGACCTAACAGAACCTAAAACACTTTCCTGTACATGACACGAAAATTCCTTAGAATTCAAAATGTCTAAGCATAAGAAGAAGAAGGCTCCCACAGTTGAAGAGGAACCTGAAGTTGAGGTCATCACCAGAGTCGAATACACTTATGAGGACACCAAATGCATGATTGGTGTAGAACCCGAATATCAATTGGGGGAGATTTACAGATTGATTACGCACCGAGAGGTGCCTGACATAGGTTTTGAGGAAGAAAACATCTATGCCAACATAGAGACGTCTTCATTAATGAAAATTGCTACTGGACCTGAACTCTTTCCATGCTCAGAGGTGATTGGGTGGATTCTTCCCAGGGCAGATGTGACCACCATGATTCTGGAAAATGTTGATAAACAGGGTTATGCTGCTTATAGCCCTGGATATGTGGCCCTGGCTTACCACTTACCAGAAGCGCAAATATATCTGACTGAAGACTGGCTGAAAAGCATCAGGATGGACCTAGTCGAGACACTGAAGAGGATGCTCATGCCTGGAAAAAACTTTAGAACCAGGTCGACTAGAGAGTATGACACTGCAAGTCTAAGAACCCCTTACAGATTCATCGCCTTTATGCTGAATAGGATTTTCTGGAGGGCCCACGGTAAAAGCTTCAAATTGGAGTGGGTGCCGATAATTTTCTATGTTGCAACATAGGGGACCATTTTCAACTGGGCCAACATTGTGTAGAATAGCCTCTTGACCTGCATAGCATTAGCATTCGCAGGGGTGTCCCGAAAGAGATCAGAGTTCTACATGAGCTCTATACTAATTGACTGCATACTATGCAACCAACATTTCCCCAATCTGAGGTGCATCTGGGATCAGGAAACAACACCGGTCTACTTAGCGTACAAGCCATTGTGGGCTCACAAATATCACAGCCACTATAGGGAAGTGTGTGAGCACTTCATTATGCCACTATATACCTTAATTTTCTTGAAAGAATGCAACTGCATGTCGGAGGAGGCATTGCAGGTGATTGAAGAGTATGCTGATTATTACTTGATTGAGGATGGACTATATTTTAGAATGTTTGGATGCTCTAGAGCACCCTCACTACTGCCTAAGTATGCCACAGACTATGTAGTCCACAAAGAGGCAGTTAGACAAGCCTTTTTAGATAGCATAGGGAGTTTTCTATTTGAACATAAGAAAGCAACATACCCTCCTTTGCCATTGAGATTGGGAAGTTACAAGTTTACCACGGTAAAGAAGGCCGATGAATTCGTGGAGGAGTTGGAGAAATTCCATTTTGGGGAAATGCGTTTCCACAGGAATGACTCCCAAAATAAGGTTGTAGAGCACTGCAAAGAGGTGAATGTACATTTTGAATACACTAGCCACTGGGACAGAGAGGAGTCCATTTTCCGCAGTGCATAGAACATGACGGCCTTAAGAAGAAGGTTTAAAAAGAAAAACACCACCAAAGGTGGAAAGGGACAAGACGAGCAGGCAAAGGCCAAGGAGGAGGAAACCAGGAAAAGAAATGAAGAGGCTAGGAGGCTAGCCCAAGAGGCCGAAGGCTGGCTAAAAGGAGAGGAGGAGGAGAAGAGAAGAGTTGCACAAGAGGCAGCTAGAAAGGCAGAAGAAGCTGCCAAAAGCGAAGAAGAAGAAAGAAAAAGAAAGATAGATGAGGAGCTGAAGAAGCAGGAAGCAAAGAAGATAAAGCTGACACAGGCAGTGACAGAGCAATCAACTTCTGACGCAACAGACAGTCAGGCTCAGGACTTGGAAAACCCTGACATTCAAGACCCTGAAGCGCCTGCTGCCAGCACACCAGGACAGGCTATGGTCCCCACCCTTAGGCTAATCCCCTTTGAACAGAAGAAAGGGGAGGAGGTACTGGATTTTAATACTATCTTTTATGATAAAGAAAAGAAAAGGATAGTAAAGAGGACCGAGAGGAAGGTTGAAACCGGGGGGCTGTCTGGTAAAATGATAATTGATACAACTATTGTATATGGGACAGACAGAGACCCTAGGTTCACTATCAGAGCGGGGGCTGCATTGATCCATGCTTCCGAGGATAATGTAGATAAAATAATGACAGATCTTGAGCAGTCAAAGAAGTATTCTTCTCAACTCAAAGATACCCTGAGAAAGGAAATATAAGAAAATAATAGGTTAAAGAGAAAGTTTGAAGACATACAAAAGGAAATCAAGTCTTCAAAAGCTAAACTTCAGGTCCTCCAGATAGAGAAGAGATCTATGGAAATTGACCAAGAGTGTCTGGAGAAAGTGCAGCAGGAATATCAAGAGTTGAGGGTAGAAAAAGAGCAGCTGCTAGGTAGGATAGGGGATTTGGAGTTGCAGAAGGCTACCTTGGAGGAAGGTGAGAGGCAATCTCAAGTGCAGAAGGTAGAACTTAAAGATCATATTACCTCATTGAAAACAGCTTTAGAAGAGACCAAGGAACAACAGGTTAGTCTTCAGCCTTTCAAGGAGCATGTTCTGGCACAGAGAGCCAAGATGCACCAGCTACAAGTGGTCATAGAGGAAGAAAGGTGCAAGGTTTTGCAGGTAGACAGCCGGTTGGAAGAGATTTTGGAGACCTCTTCATATTTTGTTGGCAGATCTCAGGACATCCTAGAAGTCATGACAGGAAGGATTGAAAGGTTAGAAGCTAATGAAGAAACTCCTGCAAAGTTACCCTCAAAAGATCAACAAGCCCTCAGGCAGGACTACGATTTGTTGGAGTTTTCCATCAACACAGCCGAAGAGTTCAAGAAGGCTGTTAAGAAGACAAGAGGGGCATGTGCAAAATTCTTCAAGAGACTTCTGATCACTTATAATTGATGCCAGGTAGAGGCTGAGCAAAGAATGGATGCTTTTCCGGACCATAGCCTGTTTTTGGAAATTTTGCAAAGAAGGTATCATGAAGATGAAAAAAATATACAACACATTAAAGCTTTAGATGAACATACCCTAAGGAATGAGGTAGATAATTCCGCGGTTAGTGTGCAGCTGTTAGAAGACCACCTTCTCCTGAGCGCAGCCAGAATAGAAGTCATCAGAAACCAGGCTACAAAATTCGAAATAAATATTCGATTCTTGGAACCTTCTGAATTTAAAATTATTGCTTCAAAGGCTTCAGCGTGGAAGAAATTTTTGAATAATCAAGTGGGGCCCTCCTCATGAACATTTGTTCACTTTTGTAATATTTTGTAAATTTTATAAACACTCAGTGAAAGTAAATTTTTGGGAGGCGAAGAGTTGGGGAATCCCAAGAGTCATTCGTGGGCAGCCCAACAGTCTTATTCTTTTGTATAAATATAGAAGATTTAGATGAGAGAGGGACTTTTTCCTAGCTAGATTAGTGAAGACATATTGTAAGAAGGACTATTTCCTTTTGCAATAGATAATTATAGTTTGCCTGTTGGAGAAAGCTTGGTGGGATGTTCAAATGTTATGCTATGGATTTGTTGAAGAGGAACTATTTCGTTTTCAGCTTTTTGTCCATTAACTGTGAGATCGTTCTAACTCTTAGGACCTATGTTCTTGTTTGAATGATTTCTGGTTCATTTTATGAAAATTACCACCATGAGTAATGAATGTTGTTCATAAGCAATTGGATATCTGGTTGTTTAAATATCTTTAATTGTTCATGTGTTTTGGAAGAAGTATCATCTATCTGTAATTTCTCTTTATAATGCATGCACAAGATACATTAATCATTAATAAGTGACAATCTTTCTCCCTGGGGATAGGTAGGTAGTTAGATTTAAATTCTTGTTGTGTGTGATTTAGATGCATGAGAGCCTAAGACGAGATGTAAGAACACGCGCATCACATTGTGAACACTCCTTGCATTCTCAATCGATCTGCATGTTAGGTAGGCACTTGTATATCATATTTAGAGTAAAAAATACAAAAATATACACGGTGTATCGGGCTGCAACCGGTAAAACTTTTTTATTTTTGTTACTTGACCTACGGTAGCCAGACCACAAACCGGACGGATTCCCTACACCAAACAGTCACAGGCTAGTTGGGACCATTGATTGGGGAGAATCCCTTGCTGTTGTTGCTTGTGAGTTTCCAGGCCTCAACGTTTTTTTGGCACTAAAAGGAGGGCCGCCAGTGCATGGCTGGCCGAGGAAACCTGTTTTCTTGAAATAACCCCACCAATGATAATTTTGAAAGTAGTTTCTGTCCTGATCCAAATACCCACGAGAATAGGGAACATCTGTTTGATGTGGACAACTAAGTGATAAATGATCTGAGAAGAAACACCGAGGCATATGTGAAAAATATTGGAGGATTACCAATTATCCCTGATTTTCCCAGAAGAGAATATAAAAGGAGAGATCATCCCATACTGGAAGACTCAGTGTTGGTTGGAGATTTGGAAGAACTTGTAGAAACAGCCTTACAGGAGGTGGTTCAGCCTTTAAATCAAAGGGGCCCAGAGACACCTTGCTGTTCACTGGCCCGTACTCCTATTCATTCACCCCCTCACTCTCCACCCAGACTCATGGCATGCGTAAATGCTAATCAACCGCCCAACCCACCTAATCCTCCACCTGCTTGGAAAGCCAGGTCGCCTTTGAACTTAACACCTCCATTGCATGACTTGCCTCAAGCCTTTGAGAAGATGCTGCCTAAGTTTGATCCAAACGAGAAGATGCTAGTTGATGACCATTTACAAAGTTTTTATTTGGCAATAGAAGGATTAAGAGCCGAGGAGCATGAAGATGTAGTTTGTAGACTTTTCCCACACACTCTTAAAGGAGCTGCAACATCGTGGTATTTTGGTTTGCCTGCAAACTCTATCCCTAACTGGGATACTTTTGAAAGGATTTTCAGAAACAAGTATGCAACCCAAAAAATGCATGCAGCCCTAATGAAAGGTTTAGGTGCTTTAAAAAAAGGAAGGAATGAGAAAGTACACAATTTCACTCAAAGATTTTCTACTTACCTCAAGAACTTCTCTGCAACTGATAAGCCTTCCGATAAAGTTCTGATTGAATATTATACCTCAGCTTTAGGTCCGGATTTGGCTATGTTCGCAAAAGATCAAGTTAAGCCTACACTGTCTAAGACTTACGAAGAAGCAGAAAGAGTAGAGGCTGAAAAGGAAAGTATAGAAGATTACCCTGAGCAGTCTGGAGAAAAAACATCCGAGAAAAGAACCTTATTGCTATCTAAACCTAAAGAGGAGTAGTCATGTGATTTTGAGGGAATGTTAAAGATGATGCAAAAGATTTCCAACAGAATAATAGATTTGGAGAAGGAAAACGAAGCTTAGAAAGCTTATAAGCCTTACTACAAGAAAAGGGAGGATAACAATCAATGCAAGACCCCTCCACACGATTCAACATCAATGAATTTGATAGAGGTGGGCAAGGATAATTTCTGCACTTTTCACCAACAATCTCATTCTGAAAAGAATTTTCCTCAATGGTTAAATTCGATGACATTGGTAATGAATCAACTCTTGGACTCTAAATTGACCGAGGACAGTGATGAAGATGAAAAGGGTAATAAGACCATATAGAAACAAGAAAATGATACCATGTTTTTATGGGGTTGTGTCTCGCTGTTTGATACAGAAAAAAGGTACTCCTAAACCTGAGAACATACCAACAACAACAAAAGACATGGATTTGATAATTAAAGACAATACAACAATTTCAAAGATTAAGAAGTTGCAAAAGAATGTCAGGAGACAGTCAAAGAACAATATTGAAGATAAAGTACCCAAAGTTACCATTTTCAGCCAGGAGACGGAACAAATCAACAAGCCTGCCAAGCTTATGGAAGGACAATTAGATATTGACAAAGGAAACACTGGAAAGACTGAAGAGCCAGAAAAAGAAATGCCCACTGAAAATCAACCTGTGGAGGAAGACGTTGAATTAATTAGGGAAGAGAAAGCTAAAACCCCACCTTTCCTTTTGACTCTGGAAATGCTGAATCATAAGGTGCATAATTGTTTGGTAGATTCTGGATCATCAGTAAATGTTATGCCACTTGTAGTTTGCAAGAAAATTAATGGGCAGCCAAAGCCCATGGCCTGGGAATTCATTCAAATAGACAGAACCAGTGTCAAAGTAGTGGGGGAAATGAGGAATGTTCTCATTCGTTTATCTGCAAATAACAAGATATGTCAATTTATTGATATTATGGTGGCTGACATACCGGATGGATATGGGATTATTATGAACCGAGACTGGTCTGCAAGGTTAAAGGGGTATTTTGCTTCAGAATAGTCTCATTTATGGTTACCTCATAAGGGTACCCCAAATCAGATCAAAATTTTAAGAGAACCTTACATGAAACACACTATCACTAAGTTGGGGAAGGAAATGAATCTGCTAATTTTGTTCAGGGAAATTATCTAACGGAGCTTGAACTAAGATATCATGCCTCAGAAAAAGCCAGCAATATGATTGACATTCAGCCTGATCTTCTTCAACTTTCTCAGGCTGATGAGATTGATTGTAAATCAGTAGACATGGTTTCGGTTTCAAAAATAGTACAATTATACCATGGTTAGGTATCTCATGTCTGCAATATAGCCTAGCCCCTTGACTCACTAGATTGAAGGATTTTCAGGGGTGGGCACAATTTTATTTTCTTTTGATTTAATGATTTTGTACATAAATAATTTGATGCCGTTTTGCTTTGATTTACCGCTTAGTTTTTGGTTATTTTTGTTTTTGAATAAAAGAGGCAAACTTTTGGTTGCATGGAAAACATCAAGGTTCTTGATTAACTGAAATCTTTGGGAAAAGACTGTGCGTTTTATTTTGGAAATGATAGAATGTCTTCTAGTAGGTAGTTTTCCTAAATGACCATGCACTCATTGAAGCCCTACTTAACCCCTAAAAAGAAATCAAAATTTAGAGGTCTGGAATACTATTTTGAGGCTCCGTCCATTTCACATCTAAGATGTCTTAGGGAGTGATGGCAAAGGACCCACGGAAAGGAAGCAAGGTAAACAGCTTATTATATATAAATGATCCCATGCCATAATTTCAAAAGCCTAAAGGCTGTTAAGAGTCAAAACTCCTTAAAGAAGCAATACATATCAAAGCAAAGTATCAGAAACATGAATATCAATTTGCGAAAAGTTCTTCTCCGTCCGTGAGCTAAAAAGTAAATTCTTCTCTCACACAAAAGGGCACTATGGATAGAAGAGCCTGAATAAAATTCAGAAAGAAAGGCAGATGGAGGACTCAAAAGAACAAAAGTTCAAAAGGCACAAAAGTGTAATTGGCATGGGAACGAGGAACAAATGAATAGTTCTGTTTACCATATGTTATGATTATGTGGTGTCCAAGCTAGAAACTACCCAAAGACAGAGGTAAAATAAAACTCACCTACTAAGCCTCAAAAGAGTTATCCAGACTTTCAAGTATTTTGGGTGTTCCCTTCCCAAATAATAGACTGCCGTCAATGGTTTAAATGCGTGTGTTTGCCATCTTAGGAATACAAGCATCTAGAAGAATTCAACTTATGAGCTAAATGATTAAATAGTCTTCTACTAGGAAGAAGTTAATTCAGAGATTCTAGGGTTCACCAAGTAGTCGCCAATTGTTGCAGCTGTAACATTTTCCCAAAATTCAAAATTTTTTGGGACCCTCCTTTAATTCATTTTGGCTCAGCGTTTTGGTTTGCTTGATGTTTTGCGCAAATATTAATTTTATGCCAGTGATGTTTCACTATTTGATTTAGTTTTGCCTTTCCATCGGAAGTGTTTTGGAATTTTGAGTCGGGAGTCTAGTCATCTGCACACCCGCCGTTGCAGAGAAGTAACAGGAAGTCGGGTCCGATCCAAGATTTATTTCCTCCGATGCTTTTATTTATTTGTTTGTCTTAATCGGTGGCTTGTTGGAATACCGCCGGAACATATTGTCTCTACGGTTTCCACAGTTGCGGATGATGCATTGCAAAGTTCCCCGATGATTGCATTAACCTTTTTCTATCTCGCCATTTTTGTTTCGCAGATCCTTTGGATTTCAGCGTTCGTCGTTGCGGATTTGGAAAGCATTATCTTTCCAGCGTAGTTTGATTTTATTTTCCGCGTGACCGTTATTTTTGGCCGAAGTCATGTTTGTTTTTACTCCGATTTTTGCTGGTCTGCGGAACTTGGTTTCTTTTATGGTTTCGCCATTGCGGCTCTCCAACCTTCTATTGCTTCGATGCCTTAGTCTTGCGAGCTCCGATGCGAGTGTTGATTTGTTTCTCTGCCGATGGCTTTGCGAACTCTCTGCCATTTTATCATCCGTTGTTGTGGAGGCAATGTTGACTTGGTCAACGAAACCTTAGCCTTTTGCCGCCCGATGAATTTTTTCTTCCCACCGATTATAGTTGACCGGGGCGTATACATAGTGGAGTTGGGTGGTTTATTATTTTATCGTTATTTTTGGACTTTTCTTTGCGCTGTCGTTTTCGCTCGAGTAGACCAGGATTCTCGTTGTCGGTACCCTCGCTCCTAGGTGGCTTCGTCGTGGAAGTTCAACGGTTTTAATCCACCAGTCGCATAGCACAGTGCCAGGTAGGCCCATCTGCCCCTTTTCCGTTTCGTTTTATTGTTTGAGATACTTTTTCGTCCCCGCAGTTTCTTTCCTTAGGTTTTCCCATCTCGGCCTATATATCTTCAAGTTAATTAGTATGGCTGGCAGTTGGGGGTGTTGTGGTTCTAACTCAACGTTCTCTCTTGCAGCCGTTATGGTCTTACAACCTGCACTCGATTGTTGGGGAAACCGGTGCAGACGACCGTTACACTGTCTGCACCAGTTTTCCCCATTTTGCGTTTGGCCGTCCGGGGAGGGCTTTCATGGCTTTCCTAGGAAATGTTGAGTTTGTTTCCACTGGTTCGGTCACCCTAATTTTGCGAACTGAGACCTCAGTGTTGTTTTTAGTTCCCTGCTTAGGGCGACCTTGTTTACTGTCGAATCCGAACCCCGAACCGGTCTGGGTTAGAGTGGCTTTTCCCAGTCAGACCGTGAGGTGAGCATTTACAGTCTCCTAGTGTGCTATCACTTGCGGTGTCCTCACTTGGGTTTAGGCATCGTGTAACGTTGTAATCCACAGCACTGAGAGGGGGTTTTGAAACTATTTTCTGTTCGGCATTAAGAAGAGGATTTTTTGTTGTTTAGAAAACCCATGTTTGTCTAAGATGATCTGCACATGTTGGTTGTGAGCTGGTTTCAGTCTTTGGGCAGGAACATTTGGTTTTGAACGCTGTTTGCGTATTTTTCGTAGCTGCATTCATGATTAGCACAGATGAGGTAAAACACTTACACTGTTGTCTTTATTTTAAATGTTCTCTGGAAATGACCTAGCAAAACCTAAAACACTTTCGTGTACATGACAGGGAAATTCCTCAGAATTCAAAATGTCTAAGCGTCAGAAGAAGAAGGCTCCCACAGTTGAAGAGGAACCTGAACTCGAGGTCATCACTAGAGTCAAATACACTTACGAGGACACCAAATGCATGATGGTGTAGAACCTGAATATCAATGGGGGGAGATTTACATATTGATTACACGTCGAGAGGTGCTTGACATAGGTTTTGAGGAAGAAAACATCTATGCCAACATAGAGAGGTCTTCATTAATGAAAATTGCTACTGGACCTGAACTCTTTCCATGTTCAGAGGTGATTGGGTGGATTCTACCCAGGGCAGATGTGACCACCATGATTCTGGAAAATGTTGATAAACAAGGTTATGCTGCTTATAGCCCTGGATATGTGGCCCTGGCTTACCACTTACCAGAAGCACACATATATCTGACTGAAGACTGGCTGAAAAGCATTAGGATGGACCTAGTCGAGACACTGAAGAGGATGCTCATGCCTGGAAAAAACTTTAGAACCAGGCCGACTGGAGAGTATGACACTGTAAGTCTAAGAACCCCTTACAAGTTCATCGCCTTGATGCTGAATAGGATTTTCGAGAGGGCCCACGGTAAAAGCTTCAAATTGGAGTGGGTGTCGATAATTTTCTATGTTGCAACACAGGGGACCGTTTTCAACTGGGCCAACATTGTGTTCAATAGCCTCTCGGTCTGCATAGCATCAGCATTAGGAGGGGTGTCCCAAAAGAGATCAGAGTTCTACATGAGCTCTATACTAATTGATTGCATATTATGCAACCAACATTTCCCCAATCTGAGGTGCATCTGGGATCGGGAAAGAGCACCGGTCTACTCGGCGTACAAGCCATTGTGGGCTCAAAAATATCATAGCCACTATAGGGAAGTGTGTGAACACTTCATTATGCCACTATATACCTTAATTTTCTTGAAAGAATGCAACTGCATGTCGGAGGAGGCATTGCAGGTGACTGAAGAGTATGCTGATTATTACTTGACTAAGGATGGACTATATTTTAGAATGTTTGGATGCTCTAGAGCACCCTCACTACTGCCTAAGTATGCCACAGACTATGTAGTCCACAAAGAGGCAGTTAGACAAGTCTTTTTAGATGGCATAGGGAGTTTTGTATTTGAACATAAGAAAGCAGCATACCTTCCTTTGCCATTGAGATTGGGAAGTTACAAGTTTACCAGGGTAAAGAAGGCCGATGAATTCGTGGAGGAGTTGGAGAAATTCCATTTTGGGGAAATGCGTTTCCACAGGAATGACTCCCAGAATAAGGTTGCAGAGCAATGCAAAGAGGCAAATGTACATTTTGAATACACTAGCCACTGGGACAGAGAGGAGTCCATTTTCTGCAGTGCACAAAACATGACGGCGTTAAGAAGAAGGTTTAAAAATAAAATCACCACCAAAGGTGGAAAGGGATAGGACGAGTAGGCAAAGGCCGAGGAGGAGGAAACCAGGAAAAGAAATGAAGAGGCTAGGAGGCTAGCCCAAGAGGCTGAAGGCTGGATAAAAGGAGAGGAGGAGGAGAAGAGAAGAGCTTCACAAGAGGTAGCCAAAAAGGCAGAAGAAGCTGCCAAAAGCGAAGAAGAAGAAAGAAAAAGAAAGATAGATGAGGAGCTGAAGAAGCAAGAAGCAGAGAAGATAAAGCTGACATAGGCAGTGACAGAGCAATCAGCTTCTGACACAGCAGACAGTCAGGCTCAGGACTTGGAAAACCCTGACATTCAAGACCCTGAAGCGCCTGCTGCCAGCACACCTGGATAGGCTATGGTCCCCACCCTTAGGCTAATCCCCTTTGATCAGAAGAAAGGGGAGGAGGTACTGGATTTTAATACTATCTTTTATGATAAAGAAAGGAAAATGATAGTAAAGAGGACCGAGAGGAAGTTTGAAACCGGGGGGCTGTCTGGTAGAATGATAAATGATACAACTATTGTATATGGGACAGACAGAGACCCCAGGTTCACTATCAGAGTGGGGGCTGCATTGATCCATTCTTCTGAGGACAATGTAGATAAAATAATGATGGATCTTGAGCAGTCAAAGAAGTCTTCTTCTCAACTCAAAGATACCCTGAGAAAGGAAAGAGAAGAAAATAATAGGTTAAATAGAAAGTTTGAAGACATACAAAAGGAAATCAAGTCTTCAAAAGCTGAACTTCAAGTCCTCCAGATAGAGAAGAGATCTATGGAGACCGCCCAAGAGTGTTTGGAGAAAGTGTAGTAGGAATATCAAGAGTTGAGGGCAGAAAAATAGCAGCTGCTAGGTAGGATAGGGGATTTGGAGCTACAGAAGGCTACCTTGGAGGAAGGTGAGAGGCAATCTCAAGTGCAGAAGGCGGAACTTAAAGAGCATATTACCTTGTTGACAACAGCTTTAGAAGAGACCAAGGAACAACAGGTTAGTCTTCAGCCTTTCAAGGAGCACGTTCTGGCACAAAGAGCCAAGATGCACCGGCTGCAAGTGGCCATAGAGGAAGAAAGGTGCAAGGTTTTGCAAGTAGACAGCCGGTTGGAAGATATTTTGGAGACCTCTTCATATTTTGTTGACAGATCTCAGGACATCCCGGAAGTCCTGACAGGAAGGATGGAAAGTTAGAAGCTAATGAAGAAACTCCTGCAGAGTTACCCTCAAAAGATCAACAAGCCCTTAGGCAGGACTACGATTTGTTGGAGTTTTCCATCAACACAGCCGAAGAGTTCAAGAAGGCTGTTAAGAAGACAAGAGGGGCGTGTGTATAATTCTTCAAGAGACTTCTGATCACTTATAATCGATGCCAGGTAGAGGTTGAGCAAAGAATGGATGATTTTTCGGACCACAGCCTGTTTTTGGAAATTTTGCAAAGAAGGTATCATGAAGATGAAAAAAGGATACAACACATTAAAGCTTTAGATGAACAGACCCTAAGGAATGAGGTAGATCATTCCGCGGTTAGTGTGCAACTGTTAGAAGACTAGCTTCGCCTAAGCGTAGCCAGAATAGAAGTCATCAGAAACCAGGCTGCAAAATTTGAAATAAATATTCGATTCTTGGAACCTTCTGAATTTGAAAGTATTGCTTCAGAGGCTTCAGCATGGAAGAAATTTTTGAATAATCAAGCAGGGCCCTCCTCATGAACATTTGTTCACTTTTGTAATATTTTGTAAATTTTATAAACACTTAGTGAAAGTAAATTTTTGGGAGGCGAAGAGTTGGGGAAGCCCAAGAGTCATTCGTGGACAGCCCAATAGTCTTGTTCTTTTGTATAAATATAGAAGATTTAGATGAGAGAGGGACTTTTTCCTAGCTATATTAGTGAAGACATATTGTAAGAAGAACTATTTCCTTTTGCAATAGATAATTACAGTTTGCCTGTTGGAGAAAGCTTGGTGGGATGTTCAAATGTTATGCTATGGATTTGTTGAAGAGGAACTATTTTGTTTTCATCTTTTTGTCCATTAACTGTGAGATCGTTCTAACTCTTAGGACCTATGTTCTTTTTTGAATGATTTTTGGTTCATTTTATGAAAATTACCACCATGAGTAATGAATGTTGTTCATAATCAATTGGCTATCTGGTTGTTTAAATATCTTTAATTGTTCATGTGTTTTGGAAGAAGTATCAGCTATCTGTAATTTCTCTTTATAATGCATGCACAAGATACACTACTTATTAATAAGTGACAATCTTGCTCCCTGGGGATAGGTAGGTAGTTAGATTTAAATTCTTGCTGTGTGTGATTTAGATGCATGAGAGCCTAAGACGAGAGGTAAGAACCTGCGCATCACATTGTGAACATTCCTTGCATTCTCAATCAATTTGCATGTTAGGTAGGCACTTGCATATCATATTTAGAGTCAAAAATACAAAAATATACACGTTGCACTGGGCCGCAACCGGTAAAACCTTTTTATTTTTGTTACTTGACCTATGGTAGCCAGACCACAAACCGGACGGATTCCCTACACCAAACAGTCACGGGCTAGTTGGGAACGTTGACTGGGGAGAATCCCTTGGTGTTGTTGCCTACGAGTTTACATGCCTCAATAGAATGATACTGCTGCAATAACACTGCTGCGATGAATGAATGATGTGATCTATTAGATCCGTAGTTGTGAAGATGAATTGTGATAACTGTCTTAGTTTTGTCGAGTGACTTAGAGTATTCTGATAGTTATGCTGTCGAAGCTGTGGATGCCATATCATCCGTTCTTACTGCCAAAAACTTGGTTCTGATAGCTCTCCCTTGAACATCTCGGGTGAGACTTCGTCCACTCTGCGGATGTTGTTGGACAGGGTAAAACTTGTCTAGGTCGGTGCTCAGGGAGATCGTGCTGGTTGGGCGTTGACAGAGTGAGAACCCCTGTCGGCAGGGCTTTGTTGGTGGGTTTTTTCCAACATATTGTATATAATTCATCTCTTGTTCATATATTATATTCTTATTTTTAGTGATGACCCAAACAATAATGCAGATAAACTACATAATGTATTGACCCTTTACAATCAATCCATAGGGATGTAGATAAACTTTAAGAAATCCACCATTTCTTTCTTGAATATGAATGAGGGATCTAAAAAGTATTTTCAAGTGTTGTTTTCATCTGAGGTAATAAACTTCGACCAAGGCCTAAAATATTTTTGTTTTCATCTCAAACCAAACAATTATAGAAATGAGGATTGGCTTTGGTTACTAGCAAAGTTGGATAAAAAATTACAAGTATAGAGTTTAAGGTGGTTGTCAAGAGCAGGTAGGCTCACACTGATAAAGTAAGTGTTGGAAGCAATCCTTATCTATTGGATGTCTCTTTAATGTATTCCTAATGATATTTTAGAAAAAGTTCAGAAGTTATGTTTCTAGTTTTTGTGGAAAAGGACTCAGGAACACTTCATACTTCCGTGGGTGAAATGGAACAAGATAATTATTCCCAAAGGGTTAGGTGGACGGGCCCTCAAAATTCGCTTACTTTTTTCTTAATTTCTTGCAAAAGAAAGTGTATGGCACCTTCTATAAAAGGAAATCTTATGGATGAAGGAGGTCGTTAAAAGTATATTTCTTCAGAATCTATTGAATGATGGGTGTAGAAACCAAATAAGTTTTATCCTAATATATATGTCATCTAGAAGGCTGTGATCTCCTCCTTTCCTCTTATTGGTTATGGTCTAGGGTGGAAGATTGGAAATCGAAGAAGGGTCACACTTGGGTAAGACCCCTAGATAAGTAGTGGGGAGAGTAACTTATTGTTGGACAATAAAATTATTCATCTTCATGATCATGGTATTACTTTGCTTCATTAGGTAATCAATCAAAATTCAACCTTGATATGGAATAAGGGGTGGAAGGGAGCCAAGCAAGTTAGGTTGGAAGGAAAGGAAGCGGTGTCATGGAATATTTATATAAATTATCTCAAATCATCTCATATTCATCGAACTAAGGGGGATGATAAGCTAGTATGGAGTTATGCTCCCTCAGGAGTATACACGTCAAAGTTGGGTCATATTCAATTGCACATCAATATTCATCTCAGAGAGGTAAAATGGTGGTGAAAGGGACTGTGGAAACTCAAATCCCTGACCAAGTCATGTCTATTGATGTGGTATTTTTGGAAAACAAAGTCCCTACTTGGGATAATACTCAAAAGTAGAGGAAAGAAGGCCCTGGTTGGTGTGTGCTATGCAAATCCGATATCGAATCGATTATACATTTGTTCCTTTTGTGTCCATTTGTTCAACTTATTTGGATGGAGGTTTATTTTCTGATGGGTACTACGTGTAAATGGAAGGGTTTAAATTTGGAGTAGGCTCTCTAGTCCTAGTTATCAAATCCATTCTATCGCTTCTATAAGTACCTCCCTCTGATTATCAATTGGGGAATCTAGTTGGACCATAACTCTTCCATTTTTTAAGAAAAGATGAATTTTTTCTGGAAGTGGTAGCATCCACAAGCATTAGGATTCTATCTTTCTATCCACAGAAAAAGGGGGAGCATGGGTCCATCATATTCAGGAAGATCAAATAAAAAAATCTATGCCTTGGGCTTATTTTGATGGTTCCTCTCAGGGGAAACAATCCCGTTGTGGGGGTGGAGTGTCTTTATACCTTTCAAAAGCTCATTTTCTCAAGATTAAGATGGCACTGGGAGAAGGAACAAAAAAATTGGCATAACTAAGGGATTTAAAACTTCTCCTTCTTTTTTCTCTTAAAAAATGATGCAGGGCCTTCAGGTTTATGGAGACTCCAAGCTTATTACTAATTTAACCAAGGGTGCTCGAATATGTACAAATATTAGATTGGTTTCCTTGTTGGAAGAAGTACTTATGATAAAGAATAATTTTGATGAGTTTTCATGTCATCATGTCTATAAAGAACGAAATATTGACGTAGATCAACTATCTAAGACTGCCTTTAGCTGGATCTCAGACAGTGGCATGCATTAGAATACATAGAAAGGGTCTTTTATGAGTACTACCACCAACCTTTCCATGAGGGCACAACTCCCTTTATAGAATTAAGCCCTAGATATTAGATATTTTGCTTCTGTTTTTTGTCGTAGACATTATATTTAGAGACATTATGTAAGAAAGGAGTTGTATGTAAAGACTGTTGTTTTTATTTATATGAACATAACCGCGTCAAAGAGTCAGTAAAGAGGAGTCAAAATTAGCCATCTCATTTTTATTTGTAATTTTGACCAGTTCGTTTTTTATTTTTTCTAGCCGTTGTGTTTGAAGCCACATACATGTAAGCCTGTTGTTATGGAATATATGTGCCTCTAGCATATATCTACCAAAATATAATTTTGTCTCTTCACGATGAAATAAAATTACTCTTTTTTCCTACGAAAATCTACATGTGTAATATAAAAAATTAATTTAATATATCATATGACATAAAAGTCATCCGTTGATTTTGCTTCAAATTTCAACATTATAAGCAATAGCATTATACTATACAAATTCATAAAATAAGAAATCAAATAACAATAATAAAGTAAATTTACTTAGCATATTGGCAAATCCATTAAATATACCAACAAATATGTTTCCAAAATTCATAAAAATATAAAGAGAGACATGGAAACAACCATGCCAACCACTAATTTTTGTGTTAAGAGTGATGTTGTTTAATTTTTTCAAAAATGATTTAAAATGGAAAAATTATATTAATATCAAATTTGTATGGTTCCTATACCTTTAGAGGCGTAAGGTTTTTTTTTGAAGTATGGTTCCTATACCTTATACTTGCAAGGATTTTTACGGATACACTTCTAATTTATACTTCCAATCCTTAGGCATCCTATACTAATGATTACTGGAAATAAGGTTAGAAGTCTGGAATATAGCTTGACAACTGAATTTATTGAATTTCTTTGGTCCCATAAAAGTACCAAGTTATTTATTCCTTTGTCTTGATTAAACTTAAATGCTAAAAAAAACATGTTGGGAAAACATCAAGAAGTAAAGTATGTAGGACTAACATAAAATAGCTTTTAGATGTTTTGCTTAACAATATAACAATACAAAATACAATAAAAATAAAATCACTACTTTTTCTAGTGTCTCAATACTTAACAAATCTTGATAGTTGTTTAGGATTAGTGTGAGGATTTTTATATGCTTCAACCACAATTAATCTAATGACAATGAGACTATCAAAGACAAGGTACGTGCTATGAGGTACATGCATTATGTGAAGAACTGGGAACAAGACCCACTTTCTAAGTTGGATACTGATTTTTGTATAGATTAGAGAACATATCAAATTGCTTCATCTAGTTTACATGGGTTGGGGTTCTTTCCAATGAATGGTGTAGATGTTCCATAACAATGAAGTCGAATTGATAGAATATATTTTCCCCACATACGATTATAAATGTTGGTTATGTCTAGCCTAACATCTATCGAGTATGCTTAGATACAGAGTTTGTGGAAATTATAACAAAATGAAAGAAAACAATCAACATAAGGATATGCGTGTGTATAGATATATACATATATATACACATACAAACACACACACACACACATGTATATATGTACACACACACACACACACACACACACACACACACATATGGAAGGCCTAAACCTTCAAGAAATGTTGCTAGGTTTATAAATAGTTCATGTCTTGGAAGGAAGAACAAGCTACCCAATTGTGTGTTTGAGGAGTGTGATGAAAACATAGTTTTGGTTTATGCAATAAAGCTAATATTTACAAGGAGGGAGTTGCTGATCAATTACAATTTGAATAAAATTAACGAATCAAGTAATTGTGATTTACTCCTTTTATTCATTTTACAGAAGAACACTTGAATTTGATAATTTCCAATCGTTTTATCTTAAACATATTTGATCTAATTAACATATGCTCATTCTATATATTACAAATAAAAAATGATATTTCCAATATTGAATAAGATTTCATGCAAAGATTTCCTTTTTTACAAGAACATGAAGAAATTTGTAGAGACATCATAAATGAATTCCCACTAGAGTCCTATTATGCAAATTGTCCACCTTATGATGTTTATGTTGATTCCACACACCTTCTTTCCAATCAAATCAACCATGACCAATGGAAACAAAAAAGTAGTATGATTGCATATATGATTTTGAATGCACCATGCACAAGTACTTTCAACATTACTAGATGTGTCATGTACGCCAATAAAACTCTTACCAACTTACTTCACACTTGCTTTACTATCAACTATATTGGAATAACATGCTTGGAAAATAAATGTTTATGGCTAAGTGAATCATAGGTACCCCATGGAAACATTTCATCCCAACCACTCAACATACATTAGAAATGGCTTAGTCATCCACTGATGTGTCAAATGACAAAGAATATGATTGGTCACTAGGGTGCACTTGTTAAATTTGTGAACCATTGATCTATAGGTAAATATGAAAGTTGTAGGAAAGGAATTATGCAGTGGAATAATAAAAGAGAATGTACACTGAACATGAAATTCATGCCACAAATTTCAGATAAATCAGACAAGAATTGCTCAGATAATCATAACATTAATCTTCATTCATTAATCATTAATACAATGATTATACAATAAATATAATTTGAACCATGGGGATAGGATTCGAATCTACCAGCTCAAGCTGACTGAATAGCTAACTCGGTGTGTCTAAATCATTGCTGGAGCTCACTAGTCTAACTCTGGATGTCTAAATTAGTCTATAATCAATTAACTGATGAGGTAGGCGGGAAAAAAGTGTCACTCTCCCTGCATGCATGAAAACTTGCACTAAGCTAACTGAAAGTGATCTAACTAATTGTAATTGGAGGTTGACTCAACACAACTGCTTACCTACCACATCCAATTGATGGAGGCTGCTGGTGGCACTCAGAGTGGGCTCATATAGTGCAGGGATTTGTTTAAGAGGCACATAAACTAATGCATGCAAATGCAGTAAGTGTTAGATAACCTCTATGTGTGTCCCCCACACTCTAGTATAGTAATAATGTCTTCCTAAGTTAGGAATGATGACCAAATAGATTATATTGGACAAAGGAGGATTAATTAATCCTAACACCCCCCCTTAATCCTAAATTTGGACAACTTGGGCCCTGAAAACTAGGCCAAAAGTTACCCATACAATCTAAATGAATAAAATACTGCTTAATAAAATAAGAAAAATGGGGAAAACCTCATGGGAACCGCGCCCCCCCCCCCC
>LPNX011112941.1:77284-93238 GCA_001517045.1 Pseudotsuga menziesii
AAATTTGATATAATTTGCAACTTTGTGGAATAGCCATGCAGAATCATCGTTCTTTTGTGCATCAGCATCCCAAGACTGTGCACGTGAAATTTTCCATCTTCTTCCAATCTGCTGAATGTTGCTTTTGTCTCTTCTTTCTGGAGGAGGAAGGGAATGATCCATTTTGTTCATCAGTGGGCCAAATTGCGGATCAATCTTCATCATCAAGTAGCATCTCTATGGAATTTTGTTGCACCACTCTGTAGGTAGCAAAGCTATGTGAGCGAGTGCAACATGTTCATTCTAATATTGGGACCTAGTTTTTCTTCTATCATCTGGATCCCCAACAACATTCCCAATTGCTTCAATGAGCTTTTCAGCCCATTTAGGCTTCTGATTTGGAATAGGATCTAGGTTTGGATCTAGATCATCTTGAGGTACAATATCAATATCAAGATTATGCTTATCGTGTTACTCATATTCTGAAACTAAAATATTAGACAACATATCATTATCTGCAAATGGAGATGAAAGAGAGTTTTTACCTTCCCTTTAGAATGGCTGCTAAGATTGTACTGGAGTTGAGTATGGTAGAAAGTGTGAGAATTCATATGCCTTGGAGGCATGGTTTGCAACACTCTTCGCTATAATCTTCCCAGTTGAGATGTCTGAGATCTCCACTGGGTCGGGACCAAATACAACTTGCTTTGGCGAGCCAGTACGTTTCATCTGATAAACAAATAACAAATTTGCTGTAAGAGAGGGAACATAGAGTACATTCTTGAACTCTCCATGATGGATTTTAATAGAATCTCTCCCAACAAATGGGATATGTGAATTATACCCCATATGAATGCTAGGTCCTCCTGAGAGATCTAGAGTAGTGAAGGATTCTTTGGAGGAAACCATGTGGTTGGATGCTTTTGAATCAATAAGAAAGGCCTTTGTCTAAGTGAAGCTTGCTTTCAAATCATGACACCTATTATATTCGCCAGTCTTCTCTCCAACTTTAGACATATCTGCACCTTATGGAAGGGTAATATTGTTATGTTCAAGGAGTTTTGTCAACTGGTCAATGTTCTTCTTCATGCAATGACTCTTTAGATGAAATCCTCTCATACAGTAGGGACATTTATCCTTCTTGAATTTCTTCTTTTTCTTGGAACCTGAGGCTCCACCGGAAGATTTTTTATTCTCCTTTGGCTTCGAATCAATGTTTTTGGTCTTCCTCCCTTTGTGCTTCCCTCTTGCTTGCGCATTCTTTGAGTCTCATACTAAGAGTGCTTGATTCCTGGAGGTCTGAATCACTCCCATTTGAACCAATTTATCTTGCTCTTGTACTAAGGAATCGACAAAGGCATCTAGAGAAGGCATCTAGAGAAGGCATATTCCAATTAGGGATGGAAGCTCTTCCGGAATGGAATGTAGAGACAAAGACTGAGTATTCCGAGCCAATCTTGCCGAGTATTGATAGAACAAGCTTCTCATATTTCCCCTCTATCCCACAGTGTTTGCATTACAGTACTAGTGCTTTGTACTTTGTAAAGAATTGCTGAATAATTTTGAAACTGTTGGGTTGTAGTGCAATGAGCTCATTCTCCAGAATATGCCCTCGAAGCTCATATTGTTTTCCAAACAAAGATTCAAGATTTTTCAAAGCTTGCTTTGGAGTCCTTAGTCCCTCAATATGGAACAAAAGATCTTGGGATATGTGAGTGCACATGAAGCCAAAGGCTTCATCAAGACGATTGAAAAACTTGTTCTTCTCAACATACTGTTGGGGCTCAGTTTCTTTGCCCATTGTCAGCCTAAATAGGCCTATCTTGCGCAAGGCTACCTGCATATCTTCCCTCCAATCAAAGTAAGTGAAGGGTGTAAGGATTATAGGTACGAGAGCTAAATAATTCTCCATCTTTTTGTATGTTGATCAGTCAATTTATTCAAGAAGCTACGTAGATACCTGCAAATAACAATGCAAAAACCAACTCAATTCACAATCATATGTCATTATAAGCCTTTCCACGTTGACATGTGTACTTTATCATAGTCCGTCACACATGGATAGACTTCTCTGGAGGAATCCAGAGGGAGCAATGCTATGATTCCAAGATTTATGTGGAAACTCAACTGCTTTTGGTGCACAATGGAGATCAGACAAGACTTGCTACTATCTTGAACAAGGCTCTGATGCCATGTTAAATTTGTGAACCATTGATCTATAGGAAAATATGAAAGCTGTAGAAAAGGAATTATGCAGTGGAATAATCAAAGAGAATGTACACTAAACAAGAAATTCATGCCACAAATTTCAGATAAATTAGACAAGAATTGCTCAAATAATCACAACATTAATCTTCATTCATTAATCAATAATAGAATAATTATACAATAAATATAATTCGAATCATGGGGATAAGATTCGAATCTACCAGCTCAAGCTGACTGAATAGCTAAGTCAGTGTGTCTAAATCACTGCTGGAGCTCACTAGTCTAACTCCAGATGTCTAAATTAGTCTACAATCAGTTAACTGATGAGGTAGGTGGGAAAATGACGCAACTCTCCCTGAATGCATGCAAAACTGGTGATAGGCTAGCTGAAAAGTGATCTAACTGATTGTAACTGGAGGTTGACTCAACATAACTGCTTACCTACCACAACCAACTGATGGAGGCTACTGGTGGCACTCAGAGTGGGCTCCTATAATGTAAGTATTGGTCTGGCACATAAACTAATGCAGGAACATGCAATAAGTGGTAGATAACCTCTATGTGTGTATCCCACACTCTAGTACAATAATAATGTCTTCTTAAGTTAGGCAAGATGACCAAATAGACTATATTGGACAAAGGAGGATTAATTAATCCTAACACCCCTATGGGGAATATGAATGTGTATGTTTTAATGATGATGTTTAGGAATGTAATAAAGGTAATTTAGATGCAAATAATCAAGTACAATTTCGAGTTGTTTTGTGTAGGAATGATGTTTACACATATTGTTGAGCATCTTGACTATGATCTTCAGGTGTCAACTATTTATGTTCTATGATTTATTTTTAAAATAATTTATCATCACCGTTAATTATTAATATATGGTTATTCCTATGATTTTATTGTTTATTTGGTTATGATGCATTGGACGATGTTGAGAAAGAATAAATATATTCCAATTAGGAAGGTGTACATTGTTGATTTACTTGACTAGGATGATTTGGCTTTCTTTCTTCTTTATTTTTTTGTTGAAAGCACATGGATCAAATGTAATTCTTATCTCATTATGTAGATACGTTTTTGTTTTGATGTTTTCCTTAAAATACAATCTACATAATGGGAATGAAGGGAATTTTTTTTTTTTTGAGTTTTGATTTGATGATTTTTATGTAAATTTTTGTTAGATATGCATGCATTGAGTTGAATTTTAGGGTTTTATAGAGTTATAGGATTTTGTGGATCTTATATGTATGAATATGATATACATTGGTTTTATCTTATATATGTATATTTTATCTATTTAACATATTGATGTTTATGTTACAGGCTCATCGCAGAAAAGACATTGACCAGGGTTTTGAATCTCAAGATCGAGGTAGGTAATTATGTTGTCATTTATTGAATGGTGTGTTTGAATATGATCCGCAACATTTTTGTCTTATATATGAATATTTTATATAGTTAACATACTCATGTTTATGTTACAGGCTCATCGCTGAAAATACATTGACCGTGTGCAAACAATCTAACATATGACCATTTATATGTTAATTATGATCAATGTTTCTTAATGTCCTAATTCAATGTTTATTTTTGTTTATTTTTGGTATGTGTAATGTCCCCGGTTTTGACCCCATTTGCATGATGTATATATTGTCATTAATCGTGGTGAGGAGCTCAAGGCAAAAGCCCCACCATCGATTTGGTTGTGTGTGTGTTTCGGCAATGGGGATAGTTGCCGATGGTTTATCGTGCCATTTGGCACATTATAATTCGGCATCATGTAAATACGCACATCAATTAAAACTAAAACCACAACCAGCTACGGCAGTGCAACGTTGAATGAAAAGGGCATGGTTCCGAAGGATAAGGGGTGGGGGATGTCAAACCTTGGTTATGTGGGAAAAACCCATGTGTTGCCATGTTGTTGAATTGTCACCCTTTTTGTCTCATCCAACCTCTTCCAACCTCTTTAATGTTTTGTTGGGTAGCTGAGGAGTTATGACTGCTGGTGGTTGAGGCAGTTATGGTATTTGGGAGTGGGGTGGCAGGACTGTCAGTCCCTTGCCCACACGCACACTCCACCCACGACTGCATTCACTCAATCTCTCTCTCGCGACCTTCGATGCTCCCCATTCTCCATTCTGTTTGTTCATTCCTCACACAGAGGCCGTTGTCTGTCCTTCCTCACGCATGGTCTTCACCTCCATGGTGGTGGTTTTGTTCATCCTCATGCAGAGCCGTGGTTGTTCATCTTCACGCGGAGGGCTCTCTTCATGAAAAGGCAGGAGACCTTCGTTGCTACACTCACACGGGCAGGGATTTGGTTTGTCTGTTCCTCATCCGCGCGTAGAGGGAAGCGATTCACTCTCATGGTTGTCTGTCCATCTGTGTGCATAAGCGGAGCTGTCCCTCCTCACGCACAGGCTGAGAGTATGTAGTTCCTTCCCCAGTGGGGGACTGGGTAAGTCTTTCCGTTTTCTTAATTGTCCAGGACGGACTGTTGTTTGCCCTATGTGTTGATTGTGGTTGCTGTTACGTTGTGGGATTGTTGTCTTCCCTGCGTATTTGGTTGGTTGTGGTGTCCAATTGCTTTTGGGCCACTGTGTATTCGTAGTGAGCTGTTTTCTGCTGAGGTCTGCGCTGGGAATGCTGTTTATTATCCATTGTGGACTGTGGATTATTGTTGTCATTCGCATTGTGTGTTGTGGTTGCTAAAGTACCCTGGATTGGGTCGCAACTGAGTTGTTTTGGCCATGCTCGGGCTAAGAACAACTCTGTGTTTCCTTGTGGGCTTGAGCTGTGCTCATCTTTTGTTGGGATTATCCCTGGTTGTCTTTACCTTCTTCACAGGGCTGTGAAGGTATTGTTATGCTACGGGTATGCAGTGGTTGGTCTTCAGACTGTGCTGGCTTGGCCGATTGTGGAAGGCCTGGTAAACCCAGCCGTGTTGGTTTGCTGATTTGTGTCCCCTCGCTATGTGTAAGCCTGCATTGACTCTTATCCTTGGAGGAATCATGCCCAGCTCGGGGGTGGCAGTGTTGCTGAGAGATTGATGAGCACGCTGGCCTATGATTGGGTGGAACGTTGCAGCGACGTAGCTGGTTGCGGGATACTTCATCAAAAGATAAGTAATCTTGGTTGTTTTGTCTCTGCAATTTATATCTATTGCACAATGAATTATGATGAACATGTTTTAGGTTGGAAATGTATGTGTGTTGCTTCCGCTGAATGTTGATTCATTCTGCATCTGTGTATGCTTGTAAGTTTTAATTCCAGCATTGATCTCCTTTGCTTATGTTCATGGGGCTGTTTGCTCGTCTGTATTGTGGTGTTCGTCGCGTCCTCTTCGCCGGTTGAGGGATGGGGACGTGACAGTATGTTATATGTTTTGAACCTTTGTAGGCTCTCACATATCCTCATCATGATCATGACAATTCAGACTTCTTTAATGATCCCACCCCCCTGGGTTCTATTAGAAAGTAGGTTAGTGCATGGGGTGTTGAACTTAAGAGGTTGATGGTGCCTGAAGTAACTCCAAAAAGTGATCAAAGAATAAAATGATTGATTTCAATAATCCAACAACTCAACGCTTGTATTTTGAGATTGGATTCAATCAATTGCTTTAATGAATACAAATATTATTTTTGATGAAAGTGCCTGCCATAGAGTTGTCTTTTTATAGTCTTTCTTGAGAGTGGATTCCTCGGGAATTAGGAGTATTGTACCTACATTTGTTACTAGAGCCTCCACTATTTCTATGCTTATTATTGACACCTTTATTGTTGGTATCGCTACTAGTGCCTTTAATTTTGAGCCTATTGTTGGTGTCAGCTCATCTACGAAGCGCCTAACTAGTGCTACCCCTCCCTATTCTCATATTCCTCCTTCATTACATGTTGATATAAGTCCCAAGATGTTGGGAATATTCATTAAGAGCACTGGGGAGTTACTAGTTTCTTTACAGATTGGCCATGAATTGGTACCGGTGAAGGTATTAAAACTCCATGGTAATTATTAGTCCATCCACATATTTTCATTCTATACATTGAATAATATCTTATATATCTAATCATAATTTATGATTTCGATGTTAAGGAATAACTTGTTATATCAACTGTTGCAAGGAAATTTTGATATGACCCAAGGGGGGTTATATATGGTGTTAAAGGTACATGATATGACCCCAATGGGGGCATATATGGGGCTATATGGGGATAAATGTATGTGTATGGATGTAAATATATATGTAATAGTGGTCATCCCTAATGAAGGGACTGCATGTGCGATGAGTGAATAGGTATATATAGGGTTAATGCATTCATTATTGAGAACATGTGGATGGATTATGTGAATGTATTGGGGTAAAAGGAGAGATATATCCTATTCTTTAAGGATTTATTGTGTAACTTATCTTTCTTATATATATTGGAGTTGTGCTCCATTCTCACATTGTTGTACATGATGTGTACTTCTTGTCTCTTAAGCTATCTTAAGGATTTTGGTACATAACAAATTCCTTTTCTCTTTTCACACCAACAATTAGAACACATTATAAATACCAGAGCAAAAATTTGAAAAAAGAGTTGATGAAACACATTACCAGCATGTTTGATCATTTATTCAACTAAAAGTTTGTTATGCTTGAAGCCTCAAAATGAAGAATAAGTGTGAGATTTGTTTTTCATTAAGATGGTATACATATAAATACATACAGATACGACCCTTGGTTTCATATTCCGATAGGTCTCTTGGACTCCAGGCGACTATTCATATTCTCATGTGGCTTCTCATATTAATTCTCACATGTGAATAGTAAATAATAATACAGAATACCATAACCCTAACAGATTAGCTTTCTAACATTCCCCCCCTTAATATGAAGGGGTGTATGCAAGTCAAAATAGAGAGTTGAAAATTGAAAGTGGATAGCTACCAAATGTTGAACATTTCCTACTTGACAATGTGATAATTTTCTAAGTAGTTTAGCTAGAAGTTGGTGTCTTCTGCAAATAGACAGTGCTCTCAAAATCTAGTCATTTTGGGATGACCACAAATCAAAAGCTAACAAAATCTAATGTCTTTCACTAAATGGTGGTTTAAGGACAACCACAAACTCTGGAACTTAGCACTAACTTTTATTTTGGCTTAGTGGTTTGTTGGCCCCCAATGATTTCCCTTAGATTTTATTTTGCAAAATAAAGGCCCCCCCATGCCTTTTTTGCATAAAAGGTTGCTTTTGACTTTGCTTGCTCGATTGGAGAGTGTGATTAGATCATTTCCTTTCTTAAGTGCTTGTGGTTTCTTTGGCTAGGTTTACTTTCTCTTAAGGATTTGGTGATATGATTCATTTTTGTTGAATTGGTTCATTGACTTCTTGATTACTAAACGATGATTGCATGATCTTATTTGAGCATACCTAAATTACTTTCACACTCTGGTTTACTCAAATTGAATTATCTTGATCTTTCAACAGTCCTTCCAATTTTTGTGCATATATGAATTTCTAAGTACTTTGCCATATCAAAATATTCTAACCGAACTCTCAATTTCAAAATCTATATTTACATATTGAAAGAGTGTATATTAACAAATAGAATTTGAATGGTTTGTCAACATTTACAAGTCTTAAATATTTTGTTAAAATTCTACCTTTTTAACAACTTTTATTATTCTAAATCAATTTAAAACAATTATACAATTTGCTTAATTTCTAAGAAACACTATCTTTCACCCAATTTTTATTTTATTTTATATTATAATCCTTGAACTTGATTGTTGTTTTCGTTAAATTTACAATACTTATGAAATTCATTGTGAATAAAGAAACATCACCTGATCTTACTCATAATAACATTATATTATAATGCATGCTATACTTATGAAATTCATTGTGAATAAAGATACATCACGTGATCTTACTCATAATAACATTATATTACAATGCATGCTTTGGTTTATATGAATATATAAGCTATTGAAATTTAAAAAGCACATTCTTTATATGATCATTATATAAACTTAAATCATTTTATTATTATATAATATCCATTTTGACTTATATAATGATTGATAAAAGTATATAGATTACTTTAATACGTTTTTTCTTCACTTTTAAAACCTCAACAAATTAAAACCAAAACCTAAATAATTTTTTTTAACTTACTTTATATAAAGCTTTGGTAACATCATTAAAGTATATAAAAAATTACTTTAATATATTTTTTCTTCACTTTTAAAACCTCAACAAATTAAAACCAAAACCTCATTAAAGTATTTTGGGTAAACTTACTTTATATTGATGATTGTTCTTTATAAATGCATTTACATTTTAAGGATGAAATAATATTTGACATTGTATTTTAATATTGTGAACTTTCACATTTGAAAACCTGTACTAAATGTATTATTTATGTAAAATATCATTTTTATAAAACAATTTTATATTTGTCTATTGGTTGTAGCTTGAGTGGTTGGGAGGAATGAATGTTATCCTCCCCACTTAGGTTCAATTTTTATAAGTGACATGTATGCTCTTATTGAGCCACTATGAATATATGAATTATGAATGAATGTAATCTCGATTCTCATGCCGACATTGATATGACATTATGACAGATAGATTAACAAAGATAACTTTATATTTAACATAAGTAAAATACATTCGCCCCATCAACATTCCTTAAAACTATGGAAAAACTATAGGTTGCCAAATAAATTACACATATTGGATATGCTCTCACTTAGGTCAAGTTCAAGCCCTAAATTGATTTTTGTTTGACCGTTTGATGTATGGTTAAGTGATACGTAAAGAAGCCAAAATACGAAGGGTGAAGGGTCCAAAATACGAAGAACACAAAATTGCCTTCGTTTCATTTAATCCAGTGTATATTGTAAAACTTTTTTACATACACTAATTTGAATAAAATAATTTTTTCTTTTCTCTTACCCATTATTATGTCATCGCATGGTGACATATATAGATAGGGCAGATGGATTAATATTTCCGTACCAGATAAATTTTTTTTCCAGAACTAATGTTTAATATAAAAGTTTAAATTTATTTTAAAAATTATAAATTAAAATTGTATTTGATTGGTGTTGTGATTACTCGTGAATCGTGTTTAGAAGTTGATTGGATGCCATTTCAAATGATGTCAGCCTCCCTCAGGCGTTGGCGGCGCTACTTACATCATACACGTCAATTTGGTATTTAATTTTTATGAAGTCTCATGCAGCGGTCAAATTTGAACCCGTCCCAGCCCTTCCAAAGGGGTTTAGCCCGTCCCTGAAGTATAAAAAAAAATTTACCCGTCATAAAAATTTTAAATTTTTTATTTTATCCGTCCACAATGAAGGGCTAATTTAACTTCAACATTTCAAACGAAGGGTGAGTTTTTAATTTGCCCATCAAAATAATTTTTTAATTGCAGGTAGAGCCTAGAGACTGCACAGTGCGAATCTGCGAAGATCAATTTATGCCCTTTGAGTAGTGGTCACTGTGGTCACCGGTCAGTGCCATGTGGTCATTTGCCCAATAATAATCCCCCATTTATTGATGTATTTATTCGGGAATCCACATTAATACACAGTGTATTATTTTATAATTTATATTTGGAAAATTCCAAGTTCCATTCCCAATCCTCTAGCTCTAGTTTCTTCGTATATCTGGCTTATTAATGGGCTATACTCTCGAAGAGTGGACGGCCGGAACTTGGAGTTGGAAACCGTTAAATCTGTTAGATCGCATTATGCTGTCGGCTGGAACTTGGAGTTGGAAACCATTAAATCTGTGAGATAGCATTATGCATAGCAGCATAGTTGATTCGTGAAGTCAAGCGGTCTTCACTCAGCCTTGATTCGGGAAGATTTGACGGCGACAGCTTATTTGATACAGTAATTGTAATTAAGCTTATTACGACAACTTGGTAAGCCCAATGCATTATGCCATTGCAAATTTGCAATTCGCCAATCGCCCATCACTTTTAGGATTTCATGAATCCATAGACTTATAGAGTCCTGTGCAGTTGTAACATATGTTAATAAATTTTAATTTTCAGCTAAAAGTTACACATACTAGCCTAAAAATCTATTTAAAGACACTTTTTCATACATTTTCTTTTCAAGATTTTGTAAAACAGCTGCTTGAGCAATTCGTGAGCCAGCTAATTGCCTCAACTTTCAGAGTCTTGGACTTTTTTTGAGTTCAGGTATTTTTCTATAATGTAGTTTGTTTATTGTTTCTCTGCCAGAATCTATGAAGTTTGTTTTATTAGAATCTATAGAGTTTGTTTTAATTGTATGAGGTTTGTTTTAGCTACATAAAACACATATCTATTGTACTCGTTTCTACATATCTTCCATACAATGGATTATAGAGTCGTGAGTCCTTAAGGCTCATTTAAATGTTACCAGTTGCAGCTTGCCATCATTTAGTTGAGCACAGTCCTATGGTCTACCTAGATTATACTATTTTCTATCTGCAGTATAACTATTTTTAAATTCATTCCACCCTCACCGTTTCTCATCTGAAAATGTTCCTCCCATGAACATAGTGCTTATCTAGAGGGATTAATACATAATAGGGACTTCTTTTCTCTACCTATGTAGGAATGCAGGAAATCTATGCAGCGTATTCTTATATTGTATTCGCTAAGAATTCCAAGAAAAATATTCTCATTAAAGCGCTTATTGGACATAAAGATTAATATGAACTCTTAAGGGACTTCTTTTCCCGTGTATTATTTTTACCTCATATTATTTACTTTTATTGAGATAGATGGGATGGCCTTATGGTACCCTCCATTCTTTAGGGATGAAGGTAGATCATATTTTTTAGAGGGGTAGAATGGTTTTTTAAAGGACCGGAATCAACAGAAAGGAAAGAAATGGTAGCAAGATAAAGGTTTCATACACTTTAGGCAGTAAATAATGTTTGCATACATGATAATTTTTTAAGGCTCATATACAAAAGGTTTTATTTTTGTTTATTTTTAGGTGTCATTTTGGTTTTTAAAAACACTAATAGTTGGTCTACTTAATTTACAATTTTCAATTGAAGGGTTGACTTAATTTACAATTTTCAATTGAAGTGCAATTATTTGTATAAGGAGTAGTCTAACGGGTCGACGATTTCGCCGGGCGTTAGACTACTCCGTCTACCCACGCCGTTAACATTCCCGTCGGCGATCTCGTCCTCCCGAGTCCATCACATCCATTCAGCCAAGGGTCCCACATAAATCTTCTTCTAGACTACTCCCATAATGAGTGGCGATGACTTGCAAACCCAGGTTTTACTTCACATTTTTCATACTTCTAAATAATTTGAATGATACATTTTTCATATCTTCTGAGCTCTTATATTTTCTGTTTGATTGAAAATCAGGCTCTCCGTAAGGATTTCGCGGTATGGTAAATATGCGATTTACATCAACTGTACTTCGCATTCATTGAATGGCCAAAATTCACACATCACCATAAGTTCGTCTAACAATACTGAAACAAATAGGAGGTTTTATTCAGGCCTGTGCTGCGAAACTAGCGAGCATTTTCTCAGATGATTCAGTGGTTTTGGCGGGATATCAGCTTATTTTCAAAGCGTGTGTCCAGAATCCAACCCCACAAGGATATCCAAAAGCTGGTGCATGAAACCTGGAGAATTGTACACGAGCATTCAGTTCAAACAAAGAAACCTAGAGAATTGTACACGAGCTTCTTCAGTTCGAAATATGTAACGGGAAACAAAATAAATACTTGGTTATTGAACGTGTATGATGTTGTTGAAAAACAGGTATAATTTGAAATCTCCACTTTTTGTTTGCAGGAAAAATCTTACTGATGTGTTTTACTAAAATTCTCATCTAGTTATATCTTTGTTGTAAAGCTCAGGCCAAAGAAATCATCATGTTCGCTGGTAATGAAAATAACTCTTAGCAATTGCAAACTGCCGGTTTCGATAGCCATGCTCCTTCAAAACCAATTACATCATCGTCCACGAGCACAATCAATCAAACAAAAGAACCGTTGCTTTTGAATACTTCGAAGAACAGTACCCTTCAACAAATAGTTATTAAAAAATTACGTACTGGTATGAACGATCTTCCAAAAGTTCAGAGAAATTGTTAAATTGGTTGTAGTCAATATTATTGGGCATTTGGGTAAAGTCGATGATAATGATTAATTCATATAATTTGTTTGGATGATTTACAGACCTTCCACTGTCGAAAGCAATCTCTGCAACGCTTTCTCCAGAATCGCAAGGAGTACAGGTACATCTTCTTGGACTATTATTGTTATTATTTTTTGTAACAATGGCGATTAGAATACAATATAAATGTTGTAAATCTGATGGGTTCTTGGCTGCTGCAATCACAGAATGAATAGGGCTGCTCCTTATAACTCTCACACCAAATCCTTGCCGAAGAAGGCAGTAAATTAAGGCCAGAATGCGGCCTCCTGGTCGATTATCAGCGGCACCATTTCCTTGAAAATAATTGACAGATTGGGTAATGAAAATTTTAAAGAAGTACGAAAAATGTGAAGTAAAACCTGGGTTTGCAAGTCATCGCCACTCATTATGGGAGTAGTCTAGAAGAAGATTTATGTGGGACCCTTGGCTGGATGGATGTGATGGACTCGGGAGGACGAGATCGCCGACGAAAACGTTAACGGCGTGGGTAGACGGAGTAGTCTAACGCCGTGTGAAATCGTCGACCCGTTAGACTACTCCATTTGTATAACCTTTCATTTTTGAAGGTTGAATACTTACATGCCCTTCCCAAAAAAAATTAAGACCAGCCCTTCAAATTTGACCATTGGTCTCATGTACAAGCCCGCTCCGGATATAGGTTACAATTAGCACGATTTACGAACAGGAGATAGGTTACAGTTAACACGATTCACGAACAGGTCCGAACCACCTAGTCACAATTGAAAGCAATGAACAGTCTTTTCAAATAAAGATACTTCGTCCTACACATGATGCATAATTGTTTTTGGATGCCACCTATTTTGCATCATTAATTGGTATCACTTATGATGTACCTATGTAGCTAGTGTACTATGCACTCGTCAGACCCACTTTAATAATGTGAACGTTACAGGCACATGTACAGTTGAGTCAGAGTGTATATTTGTTATTGTCATCCCCTTCCAAATTTCGAGTGGGAAGATGAAGCATTGAAGCTAAAGCAAAGTTGAGTATTCTTAACGAGCCTCTACAGTCTTGACATGCAGGAGCTCCTAGATTCAGTGGGAATCTTAACGAGCCTTAAGATGCTCGACTTGAGCAAGTGCTCCACCTTACAGGTGTTCCTAGGTTCAGCGGAGAGCTTGATGAGCCTCCCGAGCCTCGACTTGAGCACGTGGTCCACTTTGCAGGTTCTCCCAGATCCTTTGGGGAGCTTGGCGAGTCTCCAGAGCCTCAACTTGAGCGCGCTCTGCTTTGCAAGCGCTCTCAGATTTTCTAGGGAGCTTGACGCACCTCCATAGCCTCCACTTGGGCGAGTGCTATTCTTTGTAGGCACTCCTAGATTCAGTGGGGAGCTTAACAAGCCCGGAAGGTATTTAATTGGAATTAAAATGAATTATACGAAAAAAAATGTCTACGTTTTATTTTTACGCGGATAGTATGTGAATGATTTATGACTATAGTGTCTGAACTGATGAAGTTTGGAGGGTAGATTACAAAGACCAAAAAATCTACACACCATCTTTCGAGAATCCATTGTCGCTTATTGAATTGGTGCATATCTGCATTGACTGCTTCAATGTGCAAAACTTTTTAACTTTGGAGTTGAATTGCATTAGTTGATGTTATGGGCATGACAATGCATCATAGAATAGAGACTCCAGGTTGTAACTCCATGGTAACTTTTATTTTTGTCTTTGCTGGAGTGAGTGAAGATCAATTCGATGTGGATGCATAGAGTAGTGATGGAAGAACACTATATCTGACTACTCATGATGGTGTGTTTGCCTGGGACAGAATGTAATCTTTGCATGGTCTCTGTGTTTGGTAGTATATTATACATATACTTATTTTCTCTTATATATATATATATATATATATTTTGTTATGGATGAGTATAAGAGCAGGATGAATTTTTGTTCGAAAAGTTTATTCATCCTCGTTAATGGATTTTTGTTGGGCATGGATTTATGTGTGTGTGAAGGGTGTTAATGGTTAGATATTGGTTACATAATCTAGTTCTAGTGGTCGATGCTTTTATTTACTATGATTCAAACTTCTTACATTAAGAAGAATGTATTATTTGTCTAACTAGTAGTACTCAACTCTTATGTTTTATGTGACTAATTTTGTGTTTGGCTTTTTAAAATATATGTGGAATGCTCGTGTGGATGATTTTCTCTACAAGTTGTTATTTATTTATTTTCAGCTGTGTTTCTAGTTGCAGTATTGAAGAAATAATAAACCTCTTCAATAGAGAGCTACAACAAAGGTGAAGCTGGTGAACTCAACCCAAGTACAGGTTTCCATCGATCCGAAAATGGAGACCAAAATTTTGTTGCAGAGCGATTCCCTCTACAAGGTTTCTCTCACCTTCACTAGACTCTGCGCCTTTTAAAATATATCTATCCAATTGATTAATTTATTAGGTTAATGGTTGCCTATTGGTGGATTGCATCCATAATGACTATGTTAAATGGTGAATGCAATATATATTGAAAATGAGTGCGTACCCTCGGGATCCTCATCCAGTGAAGGAGCTACGAGAATTGACTGCTCAGCATCACGGGTAAGCCTTATCTATCTTTCTTCGTTTGTGGTTTTTAATTTTTTAATTTTTATCATAGTTCCATTTTAATTTTGGATATAACCAGTGTTGAGATGGTTAATTTTTGGATATAACCAGTGTTAAAGATGGTTAATTTTGGATATAACGAGTGTTGAAATGGTTAAAAATTCAGGATATAACCTGTGCTGAGATGGTTAAAAAAGTTTTGATGTATAAATTTTTTTGGAAGTATTTTAAAAAGGTTTACATGTAAAACATTTTATTCTTTTGAAGTTTGTTTGTTAATTTTTGGATATAACCAGTGTTAAGATGGTTAATTTTGGATATAACCAGTGTTGAGATGGTTAAAAGTTCTGGATATAACCAGTGTTGAGATGGTTAAAAAGTTTTGATGTATAAATTTTTTTGGAAGTATTTTAAAAAGGTTTACATGTAAAAGATTTTATTCTTTTGAAGTTTGTTTGTTAGATTTAAGATGGATAGATAATTTTTTATAGATTGAGTATGTAAATTTATGATATTTGATTTTTTTAGAAGAATGGTTTGTTAGATTTAAAGTTAAGATGGAAAGATAAATTTTTATAGATTTAGTATGTAAATTTCTAATATGTACTTATGCTTAGATCTTTGTATGTAAATTTAATTTTAATGATGGTTTAATTCCTAAAATTATTAAAAATAAAAAAATTAGTCAGTTTTATTTGGTCATATTATAAATTTGTTATTATTATTTTGCTAAATACCCATTATCAACTCCACTTTGAACATGGAACACTTCTTAGTCACACCAAACTGTACAAAGCTCCTCTAACTAATGGCATTCTTACCAACATTGTGTTAAATTTCCATATGCTTAGCTAAGCCATTAGTATTTCATTTCATTTTTATAACAAAAGCATATAAACAGGATCACTGAAAGATAGACAAGCACAACCATACAAAAGGAACACCAAGATTTATCCTGGGAAAACCCTAAAGGGAAAAACCCAGCAAAAGCTTCCTCAAT
>LPNX011112941.1:97589-132600 GCA_001517045.1 Pseudotsuga menziesii
CATTGACCAAGTTCTTCTTATGTAAGGATTCTAGCCTCATCTCCCTCTGGAACTGGAACCTCTATACTCATGTAGGTGTCCAAACCATTTTCTTCAGAGAGATCATATACTTCTAGGCTTGGAATTTGTCAACTTCACCAAGCTTATCATCAAGCTGATGTGATAGATCACTTTGAAATGAGAACCTCAAATGAAAATAACAAAGGATTAGATCTTACCGATTTGAGATGTCCGTCTTGGTTCCGAAGCTCGCTGATCTAGGGTTTGTCACAGAAATCCTAATTTTCAAAAATTGGAATATTTCAGAACTGATTGGATAGACAGATAGATCTCTTCAAATGGAGCTATCCAATGTACTCCTTTTCTGAAAACAGTGGAGGGAAGCTCCTGGAACAGGAAGCCCTATATTTCCAATTTCTTCTGCAGAAATGCCTGTTACTGTTTCTGTGATATCTCCGAAATTACTGCTTCTCTATGTCTGAAATTTCGCACGGAGGTAACCTCGCATGTCCCTGATCTAACTCCATAGGTTTCATCAGAATTGGTTTTTCCATTTTGGATTTGTGATCCTTTTCCCAAGGTGACCTTTTACAGGACTGTTCAGAACAACGAAGTTGTACGACATGCCACGTGTCACTGGTTCATCTTCTGAGTCTGATATTTGGAACACTAAAATTAAAGTCCGTGCCCTTTCCAAGACATCTTTAGGAATTCCATTTGGACCTCTGTAACCTAAGATATTGCAGTTCTCCCCAGGTGTCCTGTTTAGGGATGAATTCTGGAAGAGGCTAGAACCCTAACTTGGAGGGATAATATCTCCCAGAATATAGCTAATTTGAGGCTGAAATTTGGACACAGTGTACATCAGGATTTTATCTTTGGCCCAATTTTCAGCCCCTGATCCTTCGCCAATCTCAGGATATAGCGAATGTACCAAAACCTAGCTGTTTTAGTACTTAGGGTTTTTCTAGGTAGGGGTCAAACTAGGGTTTGACTTTCCCAGAGTTTCACCCAACCAAATTTCTTGATCCAGGTCTCTAAACTTTGGTTTTGATGAGGAGAACAATCCTATGCTGGTCTCACTCAAAATTCCTCTTCTATAGAAAGCCCTAATTTTCGCATCGAAAACTGAAAATGCTCGGAATCGAATTCCGCTTCGACAAAAAGATGCGCCCTTCAATGGAGAGTCAGCCTAGCATACTTTTGCTGATGGATTGTGGAGAGAGACGCAAAAAGTAAGAAGCCCTAGCTTCTGTAGCTGCACAATGTCTTCTTCTCAGGTTAGCTCTGATACCATGTTAAATTTCCATATGCTTAGCTAAGACATTAGTATTTCATTTCATTTTCATAACAAAAGCATATAAATAGGATCACTGAAAGATAGACAAGCACAACCATACAAAAGGAACACAGAGATTTATCCTGGGAAAACCCTAAAGGGAAAAACCCAGCAAAAGATTCCTCAATATAGATGCCCCAAAAAGATAAAAGATAAAACCAGCAAGGAGATCAAAGCCTGATCCTCCTCCTTTTCCAGCTACTTCTCTTCTCCACTAATGCGCTACACAAGTGAGAGTGTGTGTGTCTCAAATGAGGAGCACTACAACTCTATTTATATTCATCAGTTCACTTAAGTTAACTCATTTGACATGTAGGCTCGAGTTAAATCATGTAGGCTCGAGTTACACATGTAGGCTCAAGTAACCACACTGGGGTGCTAATGACCCACCTTTACAATTAGAGGGGACTACCTCATGACTCTTATTAGTTCTTTCGATTATGAGCATCGGGGTACAATGTAATACAAGTGGTTCTCCCGGTAGGACCATCGGGGACCACAAAAAGATACATATAGAATATTCTTCGAAGTTACAATATTTCAACACATTGATGAATTTCATGATGTGAAACAACTGCGTATTTTCCGATGTTTGACAGACAGATCATGGCTATTCCTCCCGAGGAAGGTCAATTTCTCAACCTTCTACTGAAGATAATGAACGCCAAGAACACCATAGAGATTGGGGTGTTAACTGATCTCTCGCTGCCCAACACTGCCCTGGCCTTACCCGATGAGGGAAAGGTACATTCATTTTCTTTTTGATATATTGGTATGGTACAAACTCATTTATTGTTTTTTATTTCATCTTAGTTACTCATAAGAATGTCTATTTCAATTCAATTCCTTGGTAGATTAGTCAAAAAATTAAGAATCAATGGATAACATTTCTCCCTTGTTCTTATGTAAAAATACTCAAAATTTTCAAAAGCAAAGTTATATGGCTAATGACTCAGTTTTTGGTTATATGAATAAAGATTAAATGGTCAAAATTCTTTATAATATAGTCTTTTTTGAAATTTGAGCTAAATAATTTTGGTATAATAAAATGGTTGAATGTTTTCTCAATTAACTAAAAGAAAAAAGAAAAAACTGCATAATAAGTCGTAGAGATTTAATTTATGGAATTAAAGAATAATTTTTTAGCTAATTAAAGGTTGGTGTTATTAATTTTCTTCAAAATCTCTTAGCTTTTGTTTATTTATTTTTGTTAGTTGACATGTTTGTTTTTCTAGGTTTGATACTCTTATGGCTAGAGGGTAATTAAATAGTCTAAATCTTGTTTTATTAATTAGGAAAAAATATATTTGCATTAAAATTAGGTTTGATTTAATTACATACACATTGGATATAATAATTATTTGAAGTCTTCCCGCATTATCGTTTAACAAATTGTTTTTAAAAGAACCAAAAAATTTACAGTGCATATCAAACTATGATAATATTTTAAGTTTCAGATCATTTTATTGATACTAGAAACATAGGTTCAATGACTATGAAATTTTGTGGCGATTTTTTTTCTTTATTGTTACAATTTTGTGGAAAACCCGTAGAGATTCCATAGCTTCTGTTTTTAGCAATATTTTCTAGCAGTTGCGGTGACATTGCCACCTCATGGCTCTTGTTATTATTTAAATTCAGTGACATTGCCACCTCGTGGCTCTTGTTATTATTTAAATTCTTCTTTTGATTAATTGGAACAATACTAGGTTTGATGCATAATCAATATTTGTAGAATCTAACAAGGTTAACAAACTTTGTAAATTTTGTTGTGGTCATATGGTTGTTTATTTAACTATCTTTAAAATAAATAGTGACATAATTTTTAATTTTTATGTATTATATTCTAAAAATTATGTTTATGAGTAGGATAAGGAATAGATAGGATAAATTATAAAAGAAATTAGACATAATTTAGTTTTAGAATTAGAGTCGTGATTTTATTTTGTAATCGAAACTTACTGTTTTTTTAGGAGCTACTAAATAGTTTCAGTTTAGCAACTGCTAAAACTGCTTGTTTTAGCTATTGGAATGCATCGTAGATTAGATTACAATACATCTTAGTTAGACTATACTTTTAGGTTCATAACTGGATTTAATAATTTATTTAAATCTAATTTCAAAGTCTTGGTTTTAGGAAGAAATTATGCATAGTGCCAACATGGCTCTTGTTTCCGTGAGAGGTGGCTACTCTAAACACACAAAGGGTTACTTTAAGCGCTTTGCATGGGATGCTTCTCCTTCGTTGATGAGCAAGTCAGATCTTCCCGTCAACATGGTTCTCTTTGCAACTTGGCTCTAAGGCTCAACCGTTCTCTCTACAAAATGGTGGTTTAAGAATTGTTCACCACCTAACCAACTAGGTGGGAAACCATGTAGCATGTACCTTGAAGATGAGAAAGATGCACTTGACAATTTTTTTCAAGTGAGATAACTTTTCTCTTTCTCTTCTTATCTCTTCTCCATGAAATTTTCGCACCCCTAGTATGGGGGATTTTGTAATGATATGGCAACACGAGGGTTAATTTTTGTAAAACTTAGTTACCTAAGACTTTATCATTAGGGAAGTCCTTTCATCGTGTGTTTTTTCGCTTGGATAATTAAAATTCCTTTTTAGCAATTTTAATTATCTGAGTTTTTCACTCAAAAATTCGTCCAAAGTGGTGAAAGACGTTCTAATGATTGAGTCTGCAAGGTGATTAAGGCCTAGGAGTGTTCTATATTACCATGGTAGATATTATCCAGAGTCTTGAGGAATTTCATTAGTATTTTTCTAGGAATTTTTATTTTTATTTTTGGTGATTAAAAATGTCCCTCAACATAAAAGAAACTAATAAGAATGGAAATATGCAGAGTATGTTTTTTCCTCAACGCCGTTTCAAACCCTAAAACGGGTCAATCATCAGGAGAGTTTAAGCTCAAACGACTCCCCTCTTAATGAGCCAATATATATNTTCCAAGCTTCCTTTAACTTTAGACCATCATCCCGGTTTAGGTTGTTCGCATGTTTCTCAATCTCAAGAGCTTCCCTAACGTTTCTTTTATAATAGTGAGAGATGGTTGCCAAAACCTTCGTGTTCTCGATGCAAATATGGTGATTAGTGTTGTGACAATGCTCAACAATGACAAAATTCTTAATTCGATTATGATGAATGTCAGCAATGTGTTCTTTTAGCCTAACCTTAATAGAGTGACCTATTTCATCGATGTACCTCTTGTCACATGAGCATGGTATCTCATAAACACCTTTTTGGAGTTTTTTGTCAATAGGATCCTTAGTAGTGTCTAGAAAGTTCCGTAGGGAGTTAGGAGGGGAGAAAGCATCACTTATGTTTCTCTTCCTTAGGATCTTAGCAATTTTTTCAGTAGTACCATGGATGTAGGGAAGAGTAGTCTTAGGAAAACAGTTGTTTTTTCTTCGAATATCCATTTTAACCCTATGTGCTTTTTTAAATGTTTCATTAATTTGTTTTCCATTGTATCCATTGCTTAAAAATACCTTTTCTAGATGTTCAAATTCTCCTGCTAAGTGGTCTTTATCGCATATTCTTAAAGCGTGAGTGGCTAAAGTTTTGATTATCCTGATCTTTTGGGATGGATGGTGATGTGACTCTACGTGTAAGTATCCGTCCATGTGAGTTTTCTTTCTATACACTTGATGGGCTAAGGATCCATCTTGTTTTTTCGTGGTAAGTACATCTAAAAAGGGAAGAAAATTATTCTCTTCCTTCCAAATGGTAAATTTGATGCTCTCAGATTGGCTGTTTAGATGTTTTGTGAATTCCACCAATTTTTCCTCACCATGTGGCTGGTTATTGTATACATCATCCACATATCTGAGCCACCATTTTGGTTTAAGAGTAGATGAGTTAATTTCCCTCCTTTCTAGATTCTCCACAAAGAGGTTGGCGACAACTGGTGAGAGAGGAGAGCCCATAGCGACTCCTCCCGTTTGTTCATATATACTTCCCCAGAAGGTGAAGAAAGTCGACCTAAGACAAATCTCTACAAGGCTGGAAATTTCTTTGCTCGAGACTTCTTTAATGACTTAAACAACTTCGTTAATTAGAATCTTGGTGAAAAGAGATACAACATCGTAGCTGATGAGAGTATCATTCACTTCTGTCTTCCAACCCTTTTGCATATCCACAAGATGTGTAGAGTCTCTAATAAAAGAAAAATTGCTGACTACGAGAGGCTTAAGTATCACTGGTTATATATCTTTTTAACACATACGTGCTAGACCCTATTGTGTTAACAATAGGTCTGCTTTAAGAACCATAATATCTTTCCTATCTCTTAGTGTTTTGAGGGTTAAGTGGCACCTAATGCCCAAAAATAAGGGTATGGGTACTTAAAATCAATGGCATGAGACCCCTACACCCTTGAACCAAGTTTGAAGTCATTCAAACAAGTCTTGCTAAGGTTTTAGACACATTTGTCTAAGTGAGTCAAGGAAATAAGGAAAATTGACAAATAATTAGCAAGCCAAAATTTGGAAAAATGTCGAAAGTCATTTAGAAGGTGGAAAAAATGTTTCTTAATGTCATGATATGTTCCTAATGTGACATTAGAGACAAAAAGGGACTACCCCCTTTGTCTTTTTTGGGAGTTTGGGTCTAAATGGAGGAGTTAGGAATCAAGGTGACATTGGGTTCTAAACTCATAGTTGCCCTCAAGAACACACAAATGGTTGGAATACTTATCTATGGTGAGGTGTGTTTTAGGCGACAACATTTTTGGCGTCGTTGTTGGGGACAAGTCTTTTCCTTCCCAAAGTACGATTTTTTATTTCATTTTTTTTGGATGAATGTTTAGAGCAGATATTTAATCTTCATTTGGTGACTCCATTGAAGGGATAAAACCATGTTTCTAATAAAATTGTTGAGATTGATTGTGTGTAGATGAGCCCATTGTTTGATAGCTCCACTCTAGTTCGAAATGCATGTTTAATTCAGATATGCGCTATTGATAATCATTATGGATGATGAAGAGTCCATAGTTGAAATTGCAAATACATACCCTCCAATTGACTTCTCGGGCGTCCCATGCTTTCCCAACCATGAGCCATATTTATCACGTGAGGGAAGTGTTCCGCTTCCAATCTTTTTTGGAAATGGTGATTCAACTGTCTGGCACATCAAATATTTTCTTTCATTTTTGGAAAATTATATCAACATACTTCATCAAGATAATAAGATGTGGGTATTTGTTAGTACACTAAGAAAGGATGCTTGGATGTGGTATTATGGTCTTCATGATAAAAACATTACATCTCTTAAAAAATTCTTGTATATTTTTTTTAAGAGCTGGCATAATGGTGAAGAAGATACGATAATTACTTTAGAGAAGGGATTTGACCAACTAAAAAAAGTTGAGAGAAAAAATTGAGAAACACCTCCATGATGATTTCACTAAAGAAGTTTACCAAAATTCAGACATCATTGAAGATCCTCCGAATGTTCCCAGAACAGAAAACAATGAAGATTGGGGATTCTTTCATGATTCTTTTATTGACGATGATGACATTAATACCCCATATCAACCTCACGAAGAAACCATTACAAAATCTTGTAATGAAACATATGGTAAAATATGTTATGTACAAGATGGTACTCCTTGTTGAAATATTGTAACTTCAAAGGATATTCTAAATGTATTTTACTGATGTAACCCAAGGGAGATGTTATTATTCCTCCGGCAGGGTGTTACTATTGTATTTGGTAATCATAGAGTCATGAGGTAAAGCCTCCATTTGTGTCGTGTCTTTAGTACCCTAATAAATAATATAAAATACTATTTTTGAGTATTCCTAGGAGAAGTCGGCTCAGACAGTTTATTGTGGCCGACTTTAGTGCAAAATTCAAGTTGACACATGTGTATAAATAGAGGAGTTGCGGTTCTTATTTGAACACATAATCACTCACTTGTGTACCACATAGGAGAGAGAGAGAGGTAGAACTGTAGGAGGAGAACAATTGTTTTTGGGGTTGTCTTTTATACATCTTATATAGAGGAAGTTTTTGCTGGGTTTTCTTCCCCTTGAGGGTTTCCCAAGATAAATGTTCTGTCTATCTTGTGATTGTGCTTCTATTAGTGATTCTTGATATGTTGTTGTGATTTTTCTGAATTGAATACTATTGAATCTAGTCTAGCATATGAAAACTTAACATGATATCAGAGCTAATCTGATTATAGCAACTTTCACAGGGTGAAATCCTCCCTCCTCCCTCTCCGGAAGGAATTAGGGTTTCTGGAAAAATTGAAGGATTGAATATCTGCATGCATAGAAAGGTTCACCCTCCCAGAGCGCATCTATTGAGCCCTAGATCGAAGTTTTTGGGTGGCTAGATCTCTGGGAAAGACAAACCCTAGTTTGGTAGTTAACGAGAAAAACTGCAGTGAAACAAAACCGGGAAAACTGTAGTGTTGCAAATTTGCAAGTAGGATTTGAAGACTGAAGATTAGGGATCTCTAGAAAGCAGTTGGATCAACCAAATCGCCTCCTCCAAGCACATCTACTGGTAAGGTCAATCTCCTGTTTTGATAAATTTCATTTTTGAGTGACTTACTGGTCAAGATGATCCCAAGCACTAAGCTTGAGGACAAATTGGAAGGCCTAGAAAACTTCCTAGCTTGGAAGTATAGGATTGGCCTCATTCTGAGAAAGAATGATCTTGAAAAATTTCTCAAGAATGAGATTGCAAAACCTAAAGAAGTTGAAGCTAAGGAGAAGCATGAACAAGACCTAATCAAGGCAATGAGGATCATTATTGATTCCATTAAGGATCACTTGATCCCTCAAGTGTCATCTAAGAAGACACCTAAGAAAATGTATGATGCACTTTCCAGAATGTATGAAGGAAAGAACATCAACAAAAAGATGAATCTAAGAACTCAATTGAAGGGCACCAAGATGAGAAAAGGATAATCTATTCAAGATTACTTAACAAGGATTTGCTAGATCAAAGAGAAGCTAAGTGCTATTGGAGATACCCTTGATGAGGATGAATTGGTTATGATTGCTCTCAATGGCTTCACTAGATCTTGGGACTCATTCATCCAAACTTTGTGTGCCAGAAAAGAAAGTATGATGTTTGACATAGTATGGGAAGATTGCATACAAGAAGAATCTAGAGTAGCCAATAGAGAAGCTCTTCTCAGAGAAGATGACCAAGCTCTAGCTACCCATACTAGGGAAAGAAAACAATCAAACTTCAAGAAGAGTAATCATAAGCCTTTAAAGAATAAGTTCAAGAAGAAGAAGAAGAAGGATTACTCAAATTACCAATGCTACAATGTCATAAGTTAGGACATATTGCTAAAGAATGTTCATCAACAAAGAACAACAACAAAAAAAGACATCATGCTCATCTAGTTGAAGATGAGGATGAAGAAAGACCTCGAAAGAGAACTAGAGGTGAAGTTGTAGAAGAATATGTGTTATTATCTGCACTCTCTAGGTCTGTAACACATGGAGAAGATACATGGCTTATTGATAGTGGTGTCTATAAACACATGACAGGAAAGAAGACATCTTTGTCAAATATTAAAGAGAAGAACTCTTCCCAAAAAGTATCATTGGGACTATCAATATCCCATCAAAGGTATTGGTGAATCAAGTTACAAGCTTGAATCTGGAGCCTCCATGAAGATGAAGGAAGTATTGTATGTACTAGGTTTAAAAAAGAACCTACTCTCCATCTCATCTCTAGATAAGAAAGCATATAGAGTTGCTTTTATAAATAGACAAGTACTCATGTGGTCCAAAGGGAAGACACTTGAAGATGCTGTAATCATTGGATATGAAGAAGGAGGACTGTACAAGCTCAAAGGGCATCCAGAAACAACCCTTGTCCATGAGACTACCAGCTCAAGTGAATTGTGGCATAGGAGACTTGCTCACATAAACTACAAATCATTGCCCTATGTGATCAAGGTGGTAACAGGGTTACCAGATATGAAGATCGAACATGAGGGAACCTGCAAGGGATGTGCACAGGGAAAGAACATCAAGAATCTCTTTCCGAAAAGTGACACAAAGACTAAAGGTATGTTGGAACTAATCCATTCTGATGTATGTGGTCCTATGACCTCCATATCCTTAAGTGGATATGAATACTATGGCACATTTATTGATGATCATCCAAGAAATACTTGGATACACTTTTTGAAGAATAAAAGTGAAGTGTTCGGGAAATTAAAGGAATTCAAAGCCTTGATAGAGAACCAGTCATAAAAGAGAATCAAGACACCGAGATCAGATAATGGTGGAGAATACACTTCAAAGGAATTTGAAGCATTCTGTAAGGAGGCAGGAATCAAGAGGGAACTAAGCACTCCGTATAATCCCCCCAAAAATGGTGTTGCGGAAAGAAAGAATAGAACTATCATGGAAGCAATAAAGACCATGATTCATGATCAAGACCTCCCTATGCACCTATGGGATGAAGCTGCAAGAACAACCGTATATGTGAAAAATAGATTATCTCACAGTTCTCTAGGATTAAAGACTCCTGAAGAGATGTATACCGGAAAGAAACCTGAAGTAAGCCATCTCAAGATATTTGGTTGTCCAGTGTATGTACATATTCCAAAAGAGAAGAGCACCAAATTGGATCCTTCTGGCAAGAAGGGAATATTTGTAAGATATTGTAAAGTCTCCAAATCCTTCAGGATATACATTTCAGGATTTCACCATATTGATATTAGTAGGGATGTAACCTTTGATGAAGAGGTAGCTCTTAAGAAATCTAGAAGGTGTCAACGTGAAGAGTTACATGAAGAAGATGTACTTCCCAGAAGGATAGGAGCTGAACCAACTCCTGAAATAATAGCATCAGAAGACCATGACATGCTTGAGCCTTAGGATCCCCCTACTATTGATATCTCTCGAAAGAGAAATCCTGCTTGGGTAAGAGAAATCATACAAGAAGCAGAAAGATATGGAGCACCAGAAGGCTCAATAAGAACCAACAAAAGATCAAAGCCATATTCCAGTTATGTAGCTTTGATGTGTGATCTTATAGACCAATAACCCAACAACTATGAGGAAGCTGTACAGAAGAAAGAATGGGTTGAAGGAATGATGGAAGAATACCAGTTGATCATGAAAAATTATGTTTGGGATATTGTTCCCAAACCAGAAAACTAGAGTGTGCTATCTTCGAAATGGATCTATAAGATAAAACATGCTGTGGATGGAAGTATTGAAAAGTTCAAGGAAAGATTTGTGGCTAAAGGATTCTCTTAGAAAGAGGGGATCGATTATGAAGAGACATTTTCTCTAGTAGCAAGGTACACTTGCATCAGATCTATCATGGCACTTGCTTCCATGATGAAGTGGGACTTACACCAAATGGATGTAAAGACAACCTTCCTTAATGGTGTGATTGAGGAAGAGATTTACATAAAAAAAATCACAAGGATTTGAAGTCGAAGACATAGCGACTCATGTATGTAAGTTGAAAAAGGATCTATATGGACTAAAGCAAGCTACTAGAGCTTGGTATGGAAGAATAGATAGATTCTTTACAAGCATGGGATTTACCAAGAGCAAAGCTGATCCTAATCTTTATATGAATATTATGGATGATGAACCAATCATACTATTGTTGTATGTGGATGATCTATTTTTGACTGGAAATGAGAAACATATCAAGGATTGAAAGAAGAAGCTAGTCGAAGAATTCGAGATGAAAGATCTTGGATTGATGCATTATTTCCTAGGACTGGAAGTGTGGCAGAGCCCATAAGGAATATTTCTGAATCAGGGAAAGTATGCAGTAGAAATATTGAAAAGGTTTGATATGTTGGATTGTAAAGTCATGGCCACACCCATGGACACCAAATTAATGTTGTCGCCTAATGAGACATTTGATCTAGTGGACATGACTCACTATAGACAGATTATTGGGTCATTAATGTATCTGACGAACACAAGGCCAGATATATGCTTTGCTGTGAACACCTTGAGTCAGTATCTAGTTAAACCTAGACGAGTTCACTTGATAGCTTCAAAACATGTGATGAGGTACCTAAAAGGTACAATTGATTTGGGGTTGTACTATGGGAGAGATCATGACTACAATTTGTATGGGTATATGGATTCAGATTGGCAGGAAGTGCTGTAGACAGAAAAAGTACCTCAGGTGGGTGTTATTGTCTGGGATCAGCCATGATCTCACGGTTTAGTAAGAAATAGTCCACTGTTGCTCTCAACACGGCTGAAGCATAGTATATTGTATCTTGCTCCGCTTGTTGTGAAGCGATATGGCTTCAGAAGCTAATGTTAGGAATAATGGAGGTGGACACCACAATAATTTTCTGTGACAACCAGAGTTGTATAAAAATGACAAAAAATCTAGCGTTCCATGACAAATCAAAGCATATAAAAATCCAATATTTTTATATAAGAGATATGGTACAAAAGGGATCCATCAAGCTCCAGTATGTGAGTACTGATGAGCAAGTTGCAGATATACTGACCAAGCCTCTCTCTCGAATAAAGTTTGAGTATTTCTGTGACAATCTTGGTGTAGTTCGAAAGGACTTTCCTCACAAGGAGGAAAAGTGATGGGACTACAAATCATGAACCCTCTTCAGACAAAGGGGGAGTAGGTTGAGACTTCCCAGGAAAGGGGGAGTAATAACGAGACTGACATAGATGATGGATGACAGTGATGATGGACTAACATTGTGTATGCATTCGAGATTTGCCTTGCATATTATACCCTTACTTGGAAGAGTATGCCTACACATAAGTGTAGATACTTTAGTATACCACTCAAATTTGAGTGGTCCTAACCGGTGTGGTATGAATGGTCTACGATGAGTCCTCACGGATGATAGGACCAGTACTGGGTGCGGTCAATATCTACATTTAGTTTTAGACGATTCAACTGATCGATTTCATGGATCATGCTGATGGAGGATTGCATAATACTTGGACTTATGTCCTAAAGTGATAGGGATTGATCATCCCGTAATTGGATCATGTGAGGATTGCATCATCCTTGGACTTATGTCCTAAAGTGATAGGGATTGATCATCCCGTAATTGGATCATGTGAGGATTGCATCATCCTTGGACTTATGTCCTAAAGTTATAGGGATCGATCATCCCGTAATTTTATCATGTGAGGATTGCATCATCCTTGGAATTATGTCCTAAAGTGATAGGGATTGATCATCATGTAATTATAACATGTTAGTATTGCATCATGCTTGGAATTATGTCCTAAAGCGATAGGGATTGATCCTCCCGCAATTGGATCAGGATTGCATCATCCTTGGACTTATGTCCTAAAGCGATAGGGATTGATCATCCCACAACTGGATTAGGTATGGATTGCATCGTCTTTGGACTTATGTCCTAAAGCGATAGGGATTGATCATCCCGCAATTGGATGAGGTAGGGATTGCATCGTCCTTGGACTTATGTCCTAAAGTGATACAGATTGATCATCTCACAAATAGATCATGTGTATTGTAGTTAGCATGGTGGCAAAGGATAAAGTAGATCGAAGTACAACAGTGAAGGGTCGAGTAGATCAATGTGCGGCTGCAAAAGATTAAGAAGGATCAAAGTGCTGCTGTAAAGGATTGAAGTGCTATTGCAAAGGATCAAGAAGATCAAAGTGCTGCTGCAAAGGATCGAGAAGATCGAAGTGCTGTTGCAAAGGATCAAAAGATCGAAGTGCTGCTACAAAGGATTAGAAGATCGAAGTACTACTGCAAAGGATCATAAGATCAACGTGTTGCTATGAAAAATCAAAAGATCAAAGCGTTGCTACAAAAGGATCAAGTGATCATGTGATGCATAAGTTGAAGAGTAAATGTTCCAGTTACCAATTGTGAAAAACTTCGTGTGACATATAGATGTATTACCTTGATGTACAGTTGTAACCGTCTCTCTGTTCTCCTATAGTTTGTGATGATGTTGTCAGTAGAATAACCTTCTCGTTAAGGGGGAGTGTTGAAATATTGTAACTTCAAAGGATATTCTAAATGTATTTTACTGATGTAACCCAAGGGAGATGTTATTATTCCTCCGACGGGGTGTTACTATTGTATTTGGTCATCATAGAGTCATGAGGTAAAGCCTCCACTTGTGTCGGGTCTTTAGTACCCTAATAAATACTATAAAATACTATTTTTGAGTATTCCGAGGAGAAGTCGCCCCATACAGTTTATTGGGACGACTTATCTAGTGCAAAAGTAAAGTTGACACATGTGTATAAATAGAGGACCTGTGGTTCTTATTTGAACACATACTCACTCACTTGTGTAGTGCATAGGAGAGAGAGAGAGAGAGAGAGAGAGAGAGAGAGAACAAAAGGAGGAGAACAATTGTTTTTGGGGTTGTCTTTTATACATCTTATACATAGGAAGTTTTTGCTGGGTTTTCTTCCCCTTGAGGGTTTCCTAGGATGAATGTTGTGTCTATCTTGTGATTGTGCTTCTATCAGTGATTCTTGATATGTTGTTGTGATTTTTTTGAATTGAATACTATTGAATCTAGTCTAGCATATGAAAACTTAACACTCCTTCCCATTCTCCATATAATGATGATAGTTTGGAAAGTTTATTGCCTTGTGACCTTTTTTCTAAAGAAGAGGATTGCGATCAGGAGGAGGACAAGTATAGCTTGGAACATGACTCCCTTATGTTTGACAAAGTATTTGATGAGGATTGTTGGAAATTCATGGAAGATCCAATCTATGACATGATTGAGGATATGTATAATGAACCATAATATTTTGAAGGTTTTATTGATAATATCGTCCATGCCATGTCTAAAATAGGGAGTATTGAGTGTATTGATAGTTTTATTCAAAATCCTATCTATGAGGTTTTAGAGAAAATAGCATGGATCTTGAGGTGTTAGAAAATATTTGTTGCATCGAGAGAAGCGAGGTGCTCTTCAGCTGAGTATGGGGGAGATCCTGTCACGTTAGTCACGTTATGCTATAGCCGACATAAATAAAAAATATTAAAAAATAAAAAATGAAAACTATAAATTACATATTACTTAAATAAAAATATTAAAAAAAATGAATTAAACTAGCATAGATCTATTTTAAATCCATATCTATCAACTACCCAGAGGGATCCAAACGTAAAAAATGTACACCTCAAAAATTTGGATCCCTCTCGATGCTTGATAGATCTGGGTTTAAAATAGATCTATGCTAGTATGGAGGAAGAGCATACAATTTTTCCATATGATTTATCTGAGCCATCTATCAGTAGTAGTAATGAAGACATAAAGAAACGGTGTAGTGAAGAGTTAGATGGGATGCTATTAATTGAAGATATATCTCAACCATTGTCTTCACGTAGTGAAGTTCTGTATGATTTGGAGTAGCCAGGGCAGAGAGTTATCAACAAATAATCCATTTGGAATAATATGATGAAGTTGTTGTTATACCTCATCATGCATATGTGTATATTAGTCCTGTGCAACCTCGGATAAAGGAAGCCCTCGGGAGCACCTGTAAGTTTGTGAAGCAGTTTAATGACATTATTCACGCCTATGATTCCCCATCCAACCCACCCACTTTGGATCATCACGCAAGTTTGCATTTCTTAATAAATGTGTCCTTGCTTTGGCCGGTAACCAAAGGCAAGATGAGAAACTTCAAGGTGGATAAAATTCTCAGGTGTTTTCATTGGATATTTGATTTTACCTAAGATGTTTACTTGATCATGCTTAGAGTAGGAAAATGGGATCCTTGAAGTGAGCATTTACTTTCAGTACTTAGGAATAATACTCTCTTTCATTAACGAGTTTTCATTTCTTTGAATAAATCAACTTATGGTTCGTTGATTTTTTTCATAAAGCTTGTGCTACTAAGGTTTTCTTGTCAATATGAGATGTTTTAACAAGTTATAAGAACAAGAGATTCTGGAGTTCTCATATCCTCTCTTGGACTGAAGATTAGATCAAGCACATGTCCTGTAGTTGGATCCAGAATGTTGACCACCTAACCATCTAAGTGGGAAACCATGTACCATGCACATGTACCATGTACCTTGAAGATGTGAAAGATGCACTTGACAATGTTTTTTCAAGCGAGGCAATTTTTCTCTCTCTCCTCTTATCTCATCTCCATGAAATTTCCGCACCCCTACGGGGGATTTTGTAATGATATGCCAACACGAGGGTCAATTTCTGTAATAGTTGCCTAAGACTTTATCATTAGGGAATTCCTTTCATCGAGTGTTTTTTCCCTTGGATAATTAAAATTCATTTTTAGTGAGTTTAATTATCTGAGTTTTTCAATCAAAAATTCCTCCAAAGTGGTGAAATATGTTCTAATGATCGAGTTTGTGGGGCGATTAAGGAATAGGAGTGTTTTATATTACCATGCTAGACATTATCCGGAGTCTTGTGGAATTTCATTAGGTTTTTCCTATGCTGTTTTAATTTTTGGTGTTAAAAAAATGTCCCTCAACATAAAAAAAATTGTAATGTAAAGAGGGTTAAGTGGCACCTAATGCCCATAAATAGGGGTATGGGTACTCAAAATCAATAGAATGAGACCCCCTACACCCTTGGACCAATTTTTCAGTCATCCATACAAGTATTGCTAAGGTTTTGGACACATTTGTCTAAGTCAGTGAAGGAAATCAAGAAAATTGGCAAATAATTAGCAAGCCAAAATTTGGAAAAATGCCTAAAGTCACTTAGAAGGTGAAAAGATTGTTTCCTAATGTCATTATATGTTCCTAAGGTGACATTAGAGACAAAAAGGGACTACTCCCCCTTGAAATTTTTGGGAGTTGGGGTCTAAACGAAGGAGTTAGGGATCAAGGTGACATTGGGTTCTAAACTCATAGTTGCCCTTAAGAACACACCAAATTGTTGGGAGACTTATTTGTGGTGAGGTGCATTTTAGGAGGAAACGAGGATCACCAAAAATGAATGTCTAGTACAATTTGTAAGTATTCTACTTAATGTTGGTTTAAGGAATACCACAAACCAAATCATGCCCTACGGAATATGGATCTGATTCTAGCTCTAACTACAACTCTGACTCTTGTAGTGGGCTCCAGCTACTAACATTGGTTCTGATTGTGGCTCAGGGTCACTTGTTCTTTGTTTTATTGATAGGGCTTAAACATTTGAAGCATTAATGCCATTCCATGACAACCCCCCTTGTTAAGTGTGGGGTGAAAAGTAGGAATACTTTCTACTGTAAGATGCATCAAAACTTGAGACTGATTTCTTCAATATGACTGATATATTTTATTGGATTTTGATGACCATCGCCAAGAATTGATCTGCCCATAGTGAATCTTAAATCTTATAGATTTATTTAGTTTTGAACATCTATTTGAGGAATGATTATGCTTATTGAAATGCTGACAAGGATGGAGATTAAAACACTAATCTTGCGTGTGGCCAATTCGATCACAATTTTGGCATTGATGTTGAACTAGAATAGGTGAAGATAGATATTCTTGAAGGAATAAAAAAATATGAAACTGGATTGTCTTGGCATAGTCCAAAATATGTAAGGTCACTTCCTTTTCATATTCGATACTTGTTTTATATTTGTTTTTCCTGATTTCTTCCCAAGGTCTAATGATGTGATTGGAAAGCTTATGTTGAACATGTTCATGATGGTTTGACATCTAACGTTGCATCATTGAGTTGCTCATCTGTTGACATATTAGAGGAATCAATATCAAACTCAAAAAGAGGGTTTTTTTTAAATAAGCACTAGTTTAGAATTGTAATACCCCAGTTTTAACCCCATGGTATTTAATTGTGCACAATGTAAATATTGTATGGAAATCATGGCAAGGAGCTCAAGGCCAAGGCCCTGCCATTGATTGATGTTTTGTGGATAGGTGATCAAGGCTGATACCTATGGTTTTGGTGCTGAGTCAGACACCGTATATGTTGGTATATCATGTAAATGTACAAATTAATATAATACCACAACTAACTATTGTACTGAAAATGTTAAAGAGATGAGGGCATGATTCCACAAGGGATAGGGTGGGGAGTTAGTCAAACCTCTTGAGCCAATAGGGTGTGACTAGATGTCAATGGGGAAACCCATGAAACCCTCAGCTACCTTTTTATCCTATGTCCTCAATCATTAATTTCTTCTAGATGTTAGATGAGGCAGTTAATGTCTTGGACAGAGCAAGACATGGTAGTTTGATGGCTTGACTGAGCAAGCCTGCAAATCTACAGTCTGCAGAACCCATATTCTTGCTTCTACAGTAAGTAAACCCACATGGGAATGCATGCCCATTCCCTCATCCCTAAGTCGCACTGAACATTGGGTTCATTGGCGCTGTTGGTAGAGCTGACTGGGAGAGTAATGTTTTCTATTTATGGTTTTCTCATTATTCCAGATCATTCTACCATTCTGTCGTCCGAGACCATTTGATCATTCTGAAAAGTTTGTTCACACGTGTTGTTGTTGGTTCACTACCCTGAGTAGCAGAAAAGGAGTTCCGCTGTGTTTTGCTGAGTGATTGGGCAGTGGAGATCTCTTGATTTTATGATAGTGTGACCCTCTGTGGTTTCTCGATTTCCCTAGAGACGCGCAGTGTGGGGGTTCAACCACCCTAAGTTGCGGAGGTGTGGTTCTGCAATGTTTGTCTGTGTGACATTGTGGTATGAGACCCTGTTTTCTCTATGTTACGGAGTGGAGCCTGTGTGGCTGAGTTTTCTTTGTGGATTGTTGTGTTGTGCATCCTTGTTTTGGTTTGAGGAATGGAAGAGGCAAGAATTGGATGATAAACCTAGTGAAGAGAGGAACCTCATAGATAGATCAAGAGGGGTTGGAAAAACCTTCCTGCACACATGAAAGAGCATTAGAAGGGAAGGTATGGCCTGAGGGAATGGTGTAGCAGTGAAGGGAATACTTCCCTGTGTTGGGTGGTGCAGTTATGGAGGAGGCCAAGATTGATCTTGTGTAGGTTTCCATGGCTCTATGGTTGAGCTCACTAGCTTTCTAGTTCTACTTTTCCATTTTTTTAGCAGCCTGATAAGCCCGACTGTTAGTTGGTTTGGTTGTGCCTTGTTGTGTTTTGGCTTGTTGCCTTGGATAGTATGAGAAACCCAATACTAGGTTGGTTTGACTGTGTTTTTGATGTGTGCTGGCTGCGTGTAAGCCTGTTGTTCCCCGGTTCCTTATGGAAATCATGCCCAGCTCGGGGGTGGAAGTGTGTTGATAGATTTATGAACACATAGGCTAATGGTTGGGTGGAATGTTGCAGTCACCTAGCTAGTTGCAAGACAACTCCATCATCCAAGATAAGTTTTCATTGTTATCCTTGTTTATGCACTGAAGTTGCTTACGAATGAATATGATAAATTGATGAGGAAGAATGCTTGCTATGAATGAAGTAGGATTCACTGTTGCATAAGTATCTATGTTATGCTTGATTTTTCCATATATTTGTCTATGAATCACTATGTTCATGTCGATCACTGGATGGTGACTAAGTAGAGGTTTACTTGTGTTTATCTCCTTGCATTTTACTTCTGTATTACCTTGTATGTTCAATGCATTTTTACCTAAGTCCTCGAGGGATAGAGAAGCCTGGTTAAGGAGTCAGTTTGTAGCTGATCTAAGTATTTCTGCACCCTGAGATCCACAGCAGAAGGCGGGATAAAGAAGCTTAATCAGAGCAAGAAGTGGGATTTTCGACTTCCGAGATTCGTGTGCGGAAGGTGGAATGTGAAAATTCGGAGAAAGGATAAGGCAGAAAGTGGGTTTTCTGCACCTCGAAATCTGCCTGCGGAAGGCGGAAGGCGGGAGGTGGAAAACCGGAAAAAAGGTTAAGGTAAAGAGTCGGTCTTTCGATTCCCGAGTTCTGCACTGGAGGGCGGAAAGGTGGAATGCGGAAGACAGAAACGAGGATAGAGGTTTTGTCATTTCATAGTTTTCTGGCTTCCGAGTTATGAGTTTCGAAGGCAGAAGGAAGAAGTCGAAAGGTGGAAGAGTGGTTAAATGTTTTTCGTCGCTCATTATGTTCCGATTCCCAATTTTTGAGTTCGGAAGGGCGGAAGCGGAAGCGTGGAAGGAACAAGTTCAGTGCGGAAGAAGGTTTTCTGTGCACAGAATGGAGCTGTTAATGACAGAACAACTGTTACAATAATGTACAAGGGCTCTTAAGCCTGAGAAGGTATGATGAAGAGTGTGTTAACGTCCATGCCCCGTGTTTGAAAAGAGAACAAGCATTCTTAAGGCAATTTTTTTAATAATACGGATTATGGGGTATGGGACCGTGACAGTTTGGTATCAGAGTTGCGGGTTGCAGCGCTAAGGCCTAAATGGGCTAGAATGAGTAGATGACAAAGACACAAATATCCTTTGATACCAACATTGTAGTACACTACAGTTTGGTATCAGAGCTGTGGGTTGCATCACTAGGGACTAAATGGGCTAGGTGATAGTAAGTAAATGGTTTTTACTTCTGAAATTGTTATGCAACTAAAAAATGATGTTGTTAACACATTTTACAGATTCATAGTGTCGTTTGGAAAAGTGGGTTTTTTTCTTAGCCATGAGAACCTACGGCATGAATGATGTGTAGGATCCCTATGACCACGAGGCAGATGCTATGGGGGAAAATGTTCGCGTTGGAAATGCTGAGACAGAGTCTAATGGGAGAAGATTCCAAGAGACTCCGCTAGATTTTATAGCCACCATGAGAAGCCTAAGGGTGGAGATGCAAAGATACCAAGCAGATAATGAAATATTGGTTAAGGCTCATGAAGAGAAAAATCATCGGAATGCAACCATGCTGTAGAGTTTGACAGACATCAGAGGTGGATGAACTCAGAGCATTGGAAAACGAATCCAGAAGGAAGTAGGAGCGGTGCTAGAAGAAGAAAGAGGTCTTCTAGTGGGTCATTTGACTCTGAGGGATCCATTTGGGATTCAAGTTCTTCTGCTCACAAGAATAAGAAAAATAGGCATTACAGGAACAACTCATGTGATGAATTCAGGAAGGAAAGGACTCCTACATTTAATGGCGAGATAAAGAACGATCAAGAAGCTGAATCTTGGCTTCTTGCGATGAGAAAATATTTCCAAGTCCAAGACTAATATGGAAATATGAAGTCTAGGGTAGCCATCTTCAATTAGACTGAAAGAGAATCCATATGGTGGGAGCACTTCAGGAAAGTGAAGAAGATCAGTGAAAGGAAGATTGTGTGGAAATAGTTCCAGAAGTTTCTTAGGTAGAAGTATCTCTCTAATAGGTACTATGATGGAAAGATTAAAGAATTCCATGAGTTGAGATTGGGGCAGTAGACCATGGAAGAGTATTCCAATAAGTTCTTGGAACTATTTAGGTATGTTAGGTATATCATGGATAATAAAGTAAAAATCCAACATTTTTCTGAGTGGGTTGCCTCAGTATTACAAAGACAGAATTGAATTTCATGAACCTAGAACTTTAGAATAACCTATAAGAAAGGCTAAGTATTGTTATGATCAGAATAAAGGAAAACCTGATTACCATAAGACATGGAAGGATAAGAAGGATGAAAAGTATGATCTGAGGAAGAAAGGTTTCAAACCCTCTAACTTCTGAAACCAGTAGAAGCAACCATCAGAAGCTATGGCTAAGCCAGCTAGAGTGATGGAAGAAAAGCCAAGAAACCCAAAAGAGATCAGAGAACCTATCCAATGATGGAGATGTGGAGGACCCCATCTGCGTAGGAGTTTTCCACATGGAGAAGGGTATGTAAGGCCAGCTTACAAAATTCAAGAAGCAAAAACTATGGATCAAGTAGCAAGGACAATCCCTAGAATTTATTCAACACTAAAGGATTGCCAGGCAGATCATCAGTCAACCGTGGTTGAGGTTGCAGGTAAGCTTGCTGAGCAATCTGTTTCTTTTTTTATTGAACTTGGTTCTACTCACAGTTATATTACTCCTAGAGTAGTTTAGGTTTGTGCTTTTAATAGGTTAAAGCATAGAAATTCTTGGTTAGCCCAACTAGCCACTGGAACCAAGAGAAAGGTTAGTGAAATGGTAGAGTAATGCCCATTGGTCATGAATGGGCTAGTCACTTGTGTATATATGCATGTTCTAGCACTTGGTTCCTATTAGGTTAAAACGAGCATCATTATAATAATAATATGAGCGAGAAATAAAAATTATCACAAGCAACCACATATAGACACACAATATACCATAGAAACCCCATGCGGGGAAAACCAACACCAATGAAGATCTTCATTACATGGCCAAAACCGGCCATCCGGGCCAAGTGAGCTAGCCACCGCTCACCTCCAGACCACACTATTACAATGGAGCCTCCTCAAGCCTTATAAAGGCTTAATCAAATGCAATACCATGGGCTACAACAAACCATGTGCCCAAACCATGTGCTAGACCTAAACCAACTTTGACTCGATCTCAAGTCAAGGTTAACCCTAACAATCCCCCCTTTAAACTTGACCTGGAGTAATCACCAACTCCCCTCAAATTTTACCACGGAATCTTACATACACCCACCTATCACCTAGGTCTATCTCCCAACTTTACCGGTGAGTTACTAGGGGTATGCATGCCTTACCAGGTCTTACAACCATATGCCCATTTACATGCAAACCGCTCCATTACATTTTTTTTCCATGTGCCTTCATAGTGACTACACCATCACCATCTGTTGCTTCATCCTCTCGATTTCCATGCTCGCTTCCTTGCTCGTCTTTTGCCATGCTCCCTTTGTACCTACATCCAAACTTTGTCATTGATGTCCATATAAAGAAATATCCATCTACCGGATTACATGGGTCATCGGCCGCTGTAACCACCAGTTCTCTAGGAATTCTCTTCACATACCTGGCTCATCAATCTTGGTCCCAAAACCGAGATTAAACCATCTCACATTTCTCCCGCAATCGAAGACTCAACCTCTCCGATCCACATCAAGCTAGGCTACGAGTACACCTGCCACCCTCGTACCTACCTATTGGTTCATTCCACACTTGATGAAACATCCCTTCTTTGCGCATAAGAGGGATACCTTGTGCTTTTAGCATCCAGAGAAATCCAAACTTGCCTACAGATAAGTTTCACACGGACCAAAAAATTACTACTAGGGTGTCGGGTACCACCGAACATGCACCCCACAATTTGATTCAACATAGAAACACCAACGAGCATAACCAAGCCAAACCATGGCTCTGATACCAGTTGTTAGGTTAAAACAGCAAGCAACATTAACATAATAATGAGCGAGAAATAAACATTATCACAAGCAACCACATATAGACACACAATATACCCTAGAAACCCCATGCGGAGAAAACCAGCACCAATGAAGATCTTCATTACATGGCCAAAACCGGCCATCCAGGCCAAGTGAGCTAGCCACCGCTCACCTCCAGACCACACTATTACAATGGAGCCTCCTCAAGCCTTATAAAGGCTTAATCACATGCAATACCATGGGACAATACCATGGGCTACAACAAACCATGTGCCCAAACCATGTGCTAGACCTAAATCAACTTTGACTTGATCTCAAGTCAAGGTTAACCCTAACAGTTCCTATGATGTTCTCATTGGAATGGATTGGTTGGAAGCACACATAGTAAAGCTTGATTGTTACAACAAGACCTTTGAGTGCTTGGATGAAGAAGGAAACTTAAAGGTTGTGAAAGGCATTCCAAAGGTGATTTCTGTTAGGAAGATTTCAGCAATGCAACTGAAGAAGTTATGTAGGAAATGTTGCATAGTGTATGTAGCCCATGTGTTAGAGGAAACAGAGAATGAAACTCCTAGGTTGGAGGAATTTCATGTGTTGCAAAAATTCAGGGATGTTTTACTTGCTGAGATTTTAGGGCTTCCTCCAAAGAGGGACATTGATTTCACAATTGAACTTGTGCTAGGAGTAGCACCGATGTCTAAGAAACCCTACAGGATAATTACACCAGAGATGCTAGAGCTAAAGCTGCAGCTACAAGAGTTGTTGGAGAAGAAGTACACCATACCAAGTGTGTCCCCTTGGGGAGCACCAGTGCTATTAGTGAAGAAGAAAGACGGTACACTCATATTGTATATTGATTATAGACAACCGAACAAGGTCACTGTGAAGAATACATACCCTTTGCCTAGGATTGATGACATATTTGAACAAATGAGAGGAGAAAATGTATTTTCCAAGATTGAATTGAGGTCTGGTTACCATCAGGTAAGAATCAAGGATGAATAAATTCATAAGACAACCTTCAGAACAAGGTATGGATATTATGAGCTTGTAGTGGTACCATTTGGTCTCACAAATGCACCAACTGCATTTATGTGCCTTATGAATAGTGTCTTCAATAGGTATTTGGACAAGTTTGTTCTTGTTTTCCTTAATGACATTCTAATTTATTCTAAGAATGAGGAAGATCATGAAGAACATCTAAGAGTGACATTGCAATTGCTCAGGGAGCATAAGGTGTATGCAAAGTTGAGCAAGTGTGACTTTTACAAAGATATGATTCACTATTTGGGTCACATTATCTCAGATAAGGGTATATCTGTAGACCCTGAAAAGATTGAGGGCATTATGAATTGGCATACCCCAAGACATGTGACAGATGTAAGATATTTTATGGGACTTGCAGGATACTATAGGAGATTCATTGAAGGATTCTCCAAGGTTGCACATCCAATCACTTCCTTGCAAAGGAAGGGAATAAAATTTGAATGGACACCAATGTGTGAGGAAAGCTTCCAGCAGTTGAAGGATCTTCTCACAAGTGCACCAGTTTTGAAAATTGCTGACCCAGAGAAAAATTTTGGGGTGTGTACTGATGCATGTGGACAAGGATTGGGATGAGTTCTTATGCAAGACAAACACGTGGTATGTTATGAGTCAAGAAATTTGAAGGATCATGAGAAGAAATATGCCACTTATGACTTAGAAATTGTAGCCATAGTACTTGCTCTCAAAATGTGGAGGCATTACTTAATGGGCAGAAAGTTTGAGTTAAGGACAAACCACTGTGGTTTGAAATATTTTTTTGATAAGCCTACTTTAAATGCTAGGCAAGATAGATGGTTGGAGTTTTTATGTGAGTTTGATTTTGAGATCAAACACATAAAAGGAAAATAAAACAAAGTGGCTGATGCACTTAGCAGGAAGGTGCATGAAATGCACTTGGCATTGTTGTCCAGGGTCACAGCTAAGTGTTCAATAACTTAACTAACTGTGCCCAGATTGGGTTGCCCGATGTCCACACTTGGAATTTTCCCACATGCCTCGGTATTTAAACAAAACAATGCCGGTGCGTTGGTTATGGGGTGCAAGTTTTAGTTAAGTTTATTCTTGTAGGGTTTAAAGATCCAATGCCATTTTTGGGTATTCCAATCTGGGATCGGTCAGAGCATACTTCGGCAAGGATGGGAGGGAATTAATTAATTAAAGGCGAATTTGTATTGAAGGTTTTATTAAGTTAATTGATTAAATTCTCTGACAGAGAGCGCTCTTGACCTTGTCTTATGACAGAGGTTCAAGAGTCTTATCTAATCTAGATGCCTAATGCAAGGATTGTGCAAGACTAAGGATGATCTCCGATACAGAGTGCTCTTGACTTGTGTTTTTTCAAGTTCAAGAGTCTTACTTAAGACTTAATTGTTTAAACAAGCACAAGATGAAATTAATTGATTAAACTCTTCGACAGAGAGGACTCTTGATCCACCTTATGGTGAGATTCAAGAGATTTAAGCAATTGATTTACTTAGGAAGATAAATAATTAGAACTTAAAGCAATCAACTCATTCAATGCATTAGATGTGATGGATTAATAATTAATATTCTAAGCATAAGATGCAAAGATGATGTAAACAAGCACATCTAATCTAAGCATGTAAAAGATGGACACAACACAATCATCCCCGAATGGGGGAGGATGAGAGTGGGGACTTAAAAACCCCACTCAAACAAAAGATCTTTATTTAAACTTTATACAATGTGCCTTAAGGATATTAATCCTTGAAATGACTTTTCAAATGAAAGCAAAACAACTCTATTAATATTATAACTTGTAAAAAGGAGAGTGATTTTACTTGAAACTTTGAGATCTTTCTGAAACCTGTGAAAAATGAAAAGAGAAGAAGTTTTGAAGAGAGAAAAAAGAGCAAAGGAAAGATGACTGAAACAAAAGAAAATGAGGGAAAGAAGGTAAGAAAACCAAGAGAGGGTCAAAACCAAAGAAAGAGAAGAATGGGGTAGCCAACTATGAAGCTAAAGGATGATAAAAATCGAAGAAAATGGGGCAGCGAAAGAGAAAACAAATGGCTGTCATAAAAATTACAAAATAGGACAGCGAACAAAAAGTGGAAGAAAAGGCCCAAAACAAGGTTGAAGAAGGCCCAAAAATTAGGGCAAAAAGAGGCAAAAAGGGAAGGAGGACTAGGGCACACTAGGGCTATCCAAAAAGAAGAAAAGGGAAGGTAAAAGAGAGCAATAACGGGGCAGTGATGAAGAAGAGGTAAAAAGGGCAAAGCAAAGTAACTTGTAGAAAGGGGATTAAGAAGAGGAACGGAGGGAGGTCTTTTGCAGCTTATTTCTTTAAATTTTTACCAACTTTCCTGCTTAGCTTGTCATAAAAAAGTAAGAAAACAACGAGCTTCTTTCCTGCAAAATGGCAGATTAGACAATGCAATACACTAAGAAATTACAATTTAATACTTGCATAAGATGAGACTTTGATACTACTTCAAGTATTAAATGAAACTAGATCTAAACCTTCGTAAGATGAGATTTTAACAAAGGAAATTCTTAGATCTACAATAACAAGAGATATAAAAATGAGATTTAATGCTTATATCTACTTGTTATAAAACAGAGAATCAAAGTAACCGGAAAGTAAAATTTTGTTTTCAGGGCTGAATGTAAAAGATGGAACCACTTGGATCTTTGAATCTCTGAAAACACCCTGGATCTCAATCAGTATGCAGCTATCAGAGACTCGTGCTTGACTCCGAGAAAAGTAGATGCAACTTAGCTCATCCTTTTACTCGGTGCAATGAAGTGATCTGCAATCAAAAGACTTGTATGCTTGCCAAAACAGGGGATTAGAACATGCACTATTTACTACTCTGAATCACAAAAAACATGAGCTATAACTGAAAAAGACAATGCTCTTTATAAATTTCAGAAAGTAAATAAGTAAGTAGATAACTTGAAATTACAAATATCTACTCTTATGTGCTTATATAAGCCCTCTAAAGCATTTATAATTACCCACAGATTAGCAAACAAAAGCAAGATTGAAATTTGATCACCTCATAAGTCAGAGCACATGAATCCAGAATCCACACATGAGCCTCCAAAGCCTTTCTTTATTCAAAATGGTTGCATAAGAGCAACAAGTATTACAATAATTCACCAGAGGTTCTTTGCATCAATCATCCACCCGGATAGAGCTGAAAGAGCCTCTATTTATACAATGAGAGAGTGCTAAAACCCTAAAACCAATCTTCATACCCTAACCAGCCTGACCACCAAACAGAGATGCCAGACCTAAATTAGGGAACCGGGAGTGAGGGGAGGCCTCCACCCAGGAAAGGTGCCCCCACTCCAATCCTTAACACTGAAATCAACCATCAGATGAAGCCACACGTGTGGAAGGCGCAACCAGGAGAGAGAGGGGCGTGAGCTGTTGAAGGAGGCATCTGCAATGTTGGTAAACCCACCTTTTAGGTCTGGAAGCAACCTCTCCTAGGTTTGGGAATCCTACTGATGGTGTAAGCTTCAGTTTTCAACTCGATAAAATCACCGGACCAATGAGCGCTCTCCATCTCATTCTTTAGCTGGAGATGACATGTCTGCTAACTGATAATAAATTAATTGCTCACTTAATGGTGACTGAAGCTGAGTTATGATAACTCAAATCATCATAAATGCCCAATGAGATGTCATTTAGCCTTTTATTTCTCTAAATTTGGATTAATTTGGAGATTTTTAATTTTCTCCAAAATAATCATTTTTTAATAAAAATTCAATTTTTTACTCAAAATTGACTTTTTTGAGAAAAAAGGCATTATGTGTCCGATTGATGATCTGAAATTTGGTTCTGGATGGCTGGCTGATCAAGAATGATTTTTGGCTTAAGGTTAAAGCCTTCAATCATTGAATTCGGAGTCCGGATGACCGACTTACTACGAATGGGTTTTTTCCATTTAATTTATGGAAAAATTAACCCAAAAAACTTAGGAAAAGTAATTAAAAATTTAAAAAATTTAAAAAATATTTTTTTCCCCGTTCGAAAAAGTTTTTTTTGAAAATTTTTATATGTCCAGATGACTTAGGACATGACCATGATCTACCTAAATAATTCCTAGTAGGTTTATAACACTCAGTTGGGCTCTAATAACCCCCCAAGGCCCAGAATTCAACATCGGGCATTCCAGCTTTGGAGGAAGCAGGAGAAAATCTCGTCAATTATACTCGGCTGAAGGCAAAGCATAATTATCAGGGGAAAAAAACTCCTTGGAATACCTTATTTGAGATTCTATGTCTCAGGAGACCGAACCACTCAAAAATACCTTACTAGCACATTTTATTACAAACCCCGCGGGGCCATAGTCAAAATTATTCAAATAAAAAACTGGCTAGCCAATATTGGCTAGACATGCAGATGGATCAACTAATACACTGGAATTAGACTTTGAACAAGTCTGTCAACCGGCGGCTCCTCAGGTAACCCAACTTATGGTACAAAAAGGTTGGTAACAGGCATCTCCTAGTATTTTCCAATCAGATTTGAGACAGCGGATTGTTAATCACACTGCTGAAGATGAATTGTATGAGAAAGTGAAAGACAAATTGCAACAACAAAGTCTTGAGAAGAGGTATAGGGGATATAAATTGGAATAAGATAGGATTCTTACTTATAAAAACAAAATTTATATTCCAAGTGTAAAAGACTTGAGGAGAATTGTTATGGATGAGATCCATCAAGCTCCATATTATGGTCCAGGAATATTTTTGTCCAGGAATGAAGAAGGACATTTCTGAGTACATTTCAAAGTGCATGAAATGCCAACAGGTGAAGTTTGAGCATCGATACCCAACATGTTTGTTGTATCCTTTTCCAGTTCCAGAATGGGAATGGGAAGTTGTTTCCATGGATTTCATTACAGGATTTCCAATGACTTGGAGACAACATGATTCCATCATGGTTGTGGTGGACAAGTTGAAAAAGGAAACACATTTTATACCAATTAAGTCCCCCTATAAGAATGATTCCATTGCAAAAATATTCATGAAGGAGATTTTCAAATTGCATGGATTTCCTAAGGCAATAGGCTTTGACAAGGATCCCAAGTTCACTTCCAATTTTTGGAAGGGTTTGTTTGAAGATTTGGGTAAGAAGTTGAACTTCAGCACTGGATACCATCCTTAGAATGATGGTCAGACAGAGAGAGTGAACCAAGTACTTGAAGACATGTTTCGCATGTATGCGATGGACAAACCATCCAAGTGGGAGGATTATTTACACTTGGTATAGTTTGCTTATAATAATGGACAACAAGCATCCTTGGGGACGAGTCCATATGAAGCCTTGTATGGAAGAAGGTGTAGAACTCCTGTGAAATGGGATAATCAAGTGAACAAGATTGTGCTTGGTCCAAAATTTCTCAAGGAGATGGCGAAGGAGGTTGCAAATATCCGACAGATTTTGAAAGCAACCCAAAATAGGAAGAAAATCTATGCAGATAAGCATAGGGTGGACAAAGAGTTCAGTGTTTGGGATCATGTTTACCTCAGAGTGAGGACAAGCAAGATTTCCTTAAAACTTGGATGTTGTGCCAAGCTGTCTCCTAGATATTGTGGGCCATTTGAAGTGCTTGAAAGAATAGGGCCAGTTGCATATAGAATTGCATTGCCTGCTAGCACTAGGGCTCATAATGTTTTTCACATTTCTTTGGTTAAGAAATATGCACATGATCTTAGCCATGTGATTGATTGGGATTTGATTCAGGTGGAACCTGACAAAGAGTTACAAACCGAGCCATTGCACATCCTCGCCAAGAAGGTCACAGTGCTCCAGAATCGATCCATTGTACAGGTAAAGGTGCAGTGGGAGCGCTACAGTCCTGAAGAGGCTACATGGGAGATGGAGGATGCCATGCGATTGGCACATCCATTTTTGTTTAATTTTGCAAAGCACTGAGGGTGGTACCAGTATAATTGTTTGTTTGATTTCATAAAGCACTGAGGACAATGCTATTGTAAGGGGGAGGGAATTGTAATACCCTAGTTTTTACCCCATGGTATTTAATTGTGCATAATGTAAATATTGTACATAAATCATGGCGAGGATCTCAAGGCCAAGGTCCTGCCATTGATTGATGTTTTGTGGATAGGTGATCAAGGCTGATACCTATGGTTTTGGTGCCGAGTCAGATACTGTATATGTTGGCATATCATGTAGATGTACAAATTAATATAATACCACAACTAACTATGGTACTGCAAACGTTAAAGAGACAGGGACATGATTCCATAAGGGATAGGTTGGGGAGTTAGTCAAACCTACTGAGCCAATAGGGTGTGACCAGATGTCAATGGGGAAACCCATGAAACCATCAGCTACCTTTTGTCCTCTATCCTCAATCATTAATTTCTTCCAGATGTTGAATGAGGCAGTTAATTCCTTGGGCAGAGCAAGGCATGGAAGTCTGATGGCTTGACTGAGAAATCCTACAAGTCTACAGTTGGCAGAACCTATATTCTTGCTTCTGCAACAAGTAAACCCACGTGGGAATGCGTACCCATTCCCTCATCCCTGAGTAGTGCTGAACGTTGGGTTCATTGGTGATCTAGGTAGAGCCGACTAGGAGAGTCGTGTTTTATGTTCATGGTTATTCATTATTCCAGATCATTCTACCATTCTATCGTCCGAGACCATTCGATCATTCTGAACAATTTGTTCACGCGCTTTGTTGTTGGTTCACTACCCTGAGTAGCGGAAGAGGAGTTCCGATGTGTTTCGTTGAGTGATTGGGCAGTGGATATCTCTTGATTTTATGAGAGTGTGACCCTCGGTGATTTCTTGATTTTCCTTGAGACGTGTAGTGTGGGGGTTCGACCACCCTGAGTTGGGGACATGTGGTTTCACATTTTTGTTTGTGTGACATTATGGTATGAGACCCTATTTTCTCTGTGTTATAGAGTGGAGCCTGTATGGCTGAGTTTTCTTTGTGGATTGCTATGTTCTGCATCCCTGTTTTGGTTTGAGGAATGGAAGAGGTCATAATTTGCTAATAAACATAGTGAAGAGAGGAAACTCACATATAGATAAAAAGGGGTTGACAAATTCTTCCTGCACACTTGGAAGAGCACTAGAAGGGAAGGTATGGCTTGAGGGAACTGTGTAGCAGTGAAGGGAATAATTCCATGTGTTGGGTGGTGCAGTTATGGAGGAGGCCAAGTCAGATCTTGTTTAGGTGTCCATGGCTCTGTGGTTGAGCTCATTAGCTTAACAGTGCTATCTTTCCATTTCCTTAGCGGCCTGATAATCCCGACTGTTAGTTGGTTTGGTTGTGCCTTGTTGTGTTTTGGCTTTTTGCCTTGGATAGTATGAGAAACCCAACTGTAGGTTGGTTTGACTGTGTTTTTGATGTGTGCTGCCTATGTGTAAGCATGTTTCTCCCTATTTCCTTGTGGAAATCATGCCCAGCTCGGGGGTGGCAGTGTGTTGAGAGATTTATGAACACATGGACTTATGGTTGGGTGGAACGTTGCAGTCACCTAGCTGGTTGCGCGATAAATGTTACACATAAATCTCGTCATCATCATGTGATGAGGTCCCAAACATCATAAATTGCCCTCAAATCACAAAAACTGAAGTTGAGTACTGGCCCAAACTCCAATTTTGCATATGAAAGTCTAGCACCGCCTTTGCCCTTAATGCAAGGGGTGTTACCTTCTTTAGTAACTCATATTGTCTCTTGACAATAAGTGGTGCCACCTCTTTCTCCCTTTAGTCAAGAAGCGGTTCCACCCTCGTAACACTCTGTCATAGTGTAAGAGAAGCGGTGCCCAAGGTAAAAAGTGAGAAAGAGAAGATTCCACAAAGCTTTTAGAAGGAAGACTTTGTGGCACCCTCATCCCTATGCTTGAGGACCACTTGGAATCGAGATCCATCCTTTTGGGATCTCCCTTCCACCTCACCCTTGATTTACTCAACCATCTCTATCCTCCCGAGGCCTACAAAACCAAGCTCATACCCCATGGTTGAGAAGGGAGAAAAGTGATGCTTCTGAATTGAGATTCTTGCCAAATCCAAGGTGAACATAGAAGGAGCAAGTTGGAGCTTTAGAGGACAAGGAGTGGCATGTGAAGGAGAATCACAACACTAAGGAGATGGTTGTAAGCTTTCTTCTTCATCTTTAATGCAAAGCTGGTTCCTTTCCCATAAACCGTGTTATGTTTTAATCATGTTGTTTATTACTGGATTCCTTAGCCACCAGTATAGAATTGTGGATTATATTTTGGTGCCTTTGATATTGCTTGTCTAGTTGATGTGTTTGTGTAGGTACACCCGTGGAGACTCATCACCACATGAGACACTCATGTCGTACTTCAGAACATCCAAAGGCCTCATTCCAGATGTCTACACCTTCTAGGGGAAGTCTTCCATCCTTTGTCTCTCATTTGTTCTAGATATGAACCATTCAGACTAGAGGAATATCTCTTGTCCGCAAGAGGTGCAATATTCCTAGAATCAAATCTGGTGACTCTGTTGGGGAAGAACATTTCAGACCATACGATCTTCATTGGTTTGAAAATTCTTGTCTGAAACCAAGCTCCAACATGTTAGTGATCAGATCCACTAGGTGTTCTAGTGAGATCTTGGCTCATTTTGACCATATCTTCTCAGATCTGAGATACTATTACTTTATGTACTTAATTCCATGTTTTATTTTATGATTTGATGCCAACTTTTCAACATCTAACTCTCTCTTTTTTGCCATTTTCTTTGTCTTGACATATACAACAGTCATTGCTCCTACACAGAAGACAAAGGAGGTGCCACCACCTCTACGCAATGGACAATAAGCGGTGCCACCGCTTTGTCAGAGTGGATAAAAGGCAGTGCTGGGCTGGTAACGCTCTGTCAACAATACTCATCAAGCGGTGCCAGGTAGGGTTTTCCAAACCCTTTTGATTTCAAGATTTAGTTCATGTTGCTTTCTGATCTGTGTGTTTTTGGGCTTCGTTTAAAGTTCAGAGTCTAGAGTGGTAAGTGCATGCTTTGATTCAGTTGAAAGAGCTAGGTTGTAACCATCAGTTTAGCTGCTTGTATGCTTGGTTTCAGTTTCAAAAGGAGTGCTTGGTAGCTAGCTGAGTTACATATCTTTTTACTGTTTGATTAAACTGAAAAGGAAGATTTGCTTGTTAACTTTCACTTTCGTTCTTTGTTAGTTTATGAAAGATTTCTTTTGATTCTAATTACAAGAATTTTTTTTGATGAGATTTGATCATAAATTTGCTTAAGGACGAATCATTGGTCCTCTGATTAGCTTCAGAAGCTTTCAGATATCCATGTTCTTCTTTTTATACACTCTTGTGTCGTCAAAATAAAAAATATATTATAGTTTTAAGTTAGATCTTTTCATTTTTTGAAGAAAATTGAAAAAGTTCTTAGCGTGCCTTTTAGTGTTATTGTCTTTCTTTTTAGGAAAAGAGATCTCGCTTTGTTCTTGTTTTCAAAGATCAGTTTAGAAGTGTGTTGCTTGTTTGTATTTTCGGAAAGAAAAGTTCAGTGTATTTGTGTGGGAAAATTTTTGTTGTTTTTTGAAATAGAATTGAAACACTCTCTCCTTCCTGTAAGTAGGGCATACGTTGAATGACAAAATGAAATATTTTCACACTCATATTGCATGGTTTTACATTTTTGTACACACTCTATACATTCACCTAACCATTCAACATAAAATTAATGGTAGCTATAGGTTAAAATTTTCTAGTAACTTGAGTGATAGGGTAGAGACGTGTTTCAACGTCATTAAGTGTAGGAGCTATCATTTATTTCCTGCACTGCATCCCAGGGATCGTGCGGTTCTTCCACGTACCACTGGTATATTGAATGGCCTTTCATGTACCCTTGAGGTATATCAAAAGGTACTTCACGTACTCAGTTGTATATCAGAAGGCCAATTTTGAACGATTGTGCATTAGACATCACTACTAGGAATTGAGCTCCCACATACCTTGCGTATATTAGGAGACCCTTCTAGGATTCCCTAAACTATTTGAGAAAAACCCTTTTCGCCGTCTTTTCAGCGCAATACACCGAGAACAACACTCGGGGAGACTACTATGCACGTACGATCCAGGCAATTGGTATTCAGGTAAGGGACCGTCGTAATCCTCCTTGTCACGCTTTACTGTTGGACCCTGCAGTATATAGCGAGTTGCAAAGACTTGATAATCCTAGTGAGAAACTAATTTTCATCAGCCTTTCTTGTCACTTAAGTCTACTTGTGGCCTTTAGCTTGTGTAGGAGAATTTTGTGTGTTTTTTCTAGTTTTCAAACCCTAGGTTAGGATTTTAGTGACCACCAATCTGGTTGAGTCTTTGAGACAATCCAAAAGAGTGCAAGGCTTGCCACATGAACTTCCTCCTATTACAGGAGAAAGAACAATGGAATCCAATGACCAAGGAGCCACAATTGATTCTCATGTGGAAGAGAATCTAACTATGGAAGTGGGGGAATAATTCACTACATACGAAAAACCCTTGGTCGAACAACCTCCAATGGCTGATACCACCTTCCACTTTCCAATGGAAGGTCATGTTGGTTTGTTAAATTGGGTTGATCTCCCATCAGATGACACCGAAGGGACATACTATGAACATAATGCTCCTTTTTGGAGAACCTCTATGGGTCAAGCAATTTCTGAATCTGGGGTTACTATACCATCCCTTTTTAACCCTTCGCTGAGTCAGGAGATGTATACAAGGAGGATGGACCATTTACAAAATTTTCAAGAATGCCTTGTGAACATAATTGCTTCACCTATTCCTCATAAAGAACCCATGTCGGCTTAGTTACCCCGTCTTTCGGAATTAGCCCCTTTTGGATATCGTTCAGTCTCAACATCTCAAGCTACCCATAGTTTTTCAGCACCAGCTCAAGGATCGGTAAATCCTAATTGAGGCCAACCCTCCAACCCTGTCACTGCAGTTCAAAATCCCAAGTTTTCTTCTGGTTCTCCTGTACCTTATGCCATTGGGGGGCAACCTACAGCTCAAGTTACATCAACAGTCAGTGGAGTCACATCCAATAGAAAACATACCCCTACTACAGGACAATCAACAGTTACAATTTCTTCCACGACAACCAAAGTGCTTGCTCCCCCTTCTAGTACAGGACAACCCTCATGGGTACGCCCTATCGTTAGTCAACCTTCTTTGGGATATAATCACTCAGGAAACCTACCTTCCGTAAGTAATGTAAACTTTCAACCTACATCTGTCGGAATGGTATATCCTGGTATGCCTTACCTCGGAAGCATGTTCACCCCTTGGGGGTAGCCAAATTGGTCGTATGTACCTATTCGTGGAGGGATTGTTGATGTATATGTAACTTCAGAATGTATTCTTATATGTATTTTATATATTGTAACCCGATGTTTATTCCGGGATGTTTCTATTATGTATTTGAGT